>CAIGQQ010029948.1:0-21792 GCA_903798035.1 Danio albolineatus | reverse complement strand
TGTTCAGAGTCTTCATCTTTAATTTTGCAGGGTTCTGGATCACTCATTTTCTCGCTGTCCTTCAATAAACTCTTCACTGGAGCCTGAAGGGGATATTCCAGTGTTTATAGCAGAACTGGAGGAGGAGGAGCTTCACTGGAGGAGGAGGAGCTTCGCTGGAGGAAAAGACAATTATTCTAATTAGATGCTGTTTGCATTTATATTTTAATGCCATATCAGCAGTAATGGCTATATTCATGGCAACACTTGAATTAAATATTCAATATATAATTGACAATCATAACTGTTTCTGAAACATCATTAAATGTTTTTTAAACACACAAATAAAACACTGATAAAGTCTTATAAGCTCTTTCAGTCTGATCAATGATAAGAAAAATACTCCAGAAAACATTTTTTTAAACATTTGCCTTAAATATTTCTTGAATAAAAACATTCTCTAATATGATTTTAAAATATACATTTTGTTAAAATATGTTTTATGTTTTTGATAACCCGCGAGTAACGCATTACAGAAGTGTTTACAGTGTAGCATAGCTAAAAACAAGAGAGTATATTAGCATATGTTAGGCAGTTCAACCCGCAAGATAATTACAGCAAATCTGCGAACGCTACAAAAGTCAGAAATAATACACTTACTTTGAAGACGCACAACACCCGTAACATAAGAGGAATTAAAGGAATTAAACAGCAAACAGCAAAAATCTGGACTCTTCTCCCTCCGCTTCAGACTGAGCGGTGAGCGCCAAGGGCGGGATCTTTGTCTTGCACGCAGATCAGCGAAAGCTGATTGGCTGCCTGTATGTGGCTCAGAGAAAGCTGATTGACTGCCTGTAGGCGCTCGGCGAAAGCTGATTGGCTGCCTGTAGGCGCTCGGTGAAAGCTGATTGGCTGCCTGTTTCTCAATCAGTCTCTTGACAACAGAGGATACATTTTTTACATTATTTTATATTTGACTGCACAAATCTTCTCAGTACATGTCAAACAAAGACATTCGCTCAATTACTAATAGATCTCAGATTTTTTACCTGTTTGTGTGAGTTTTTGGAATAATATATTTAAGTGACAGAATGGTTCGAGTTTTACATAAATTCCTCTTATATAATAAAGTTGGTGAAGTCTCTACTCATAACTGCTCTCCACTAAATCACAAACATGCTCAATCTAATAATATTATTTCCCCAAATGCTCTTTTTGTATTCAGTCTGAAGAAATATAAAGTCATTTGCTTGGGAGTGTACTTAATATGAAGTGTTTTGCGTTGACTTTTCCAGTTCTCCTAAAAGTGCTTGATTTTGATTCTTCCAATACAATTTTTAAGTTGAATTGGATTAAACATTATATTAAACATAAAAATGAAATATGGTATTTAATCCCAAACCTTATTTTTGAAAAAGTCAGTGGTATAGAGTTTCTTTTAAAGTGTGACTGAGATTAATAAACTCCCCATTCAGTTGTCTAATTTTCACAGGCAGGCTCTTTTATGTTGGATTTTTCTATATAAACACAATTTTTCTTCCCAAAAACAAATAACATTGAATAATAAAACTGTCAGATATAAGAACAAATCATTTTTTATGATAACTGGGTTAAAAAAGATATTCTATTGGTCTCACAGTTATTAAACGATGAAGGATATTTATTGACTTATACTGAATCTTTAGAGAAGTTTAGTTTTCCAGCACCTCCACCAGATTATAGTAGAGTAATTGATGCAATACCAGCCGGCCTGGTGAGGCTTTTGCAGGGTTACAGTGAAGCAAATAAACTAACAGGTAAATATGAGATTCTATTAGATGGTGTTAATATCAAAGATAGAAAATATAATAATACATTTCTTAGAAGTTTGATTCATTATCCTGCAACTTTTAGACACAAGTACTTCTGGAATAACCCATTTGAGAATATCAGCTGGAACTTGGTCTGGACTTACAACAACAAATATTGTGTCACTAATAAAATCAGTGAAATCTGCTTTAAAATTACACATAAAATATATCCAACCAACCAGTTTCTCCAGAGATATAAAGTTGATCTTTCTGAGACGTGTGTTTTTTGCAGAACAGATGTCGAGACTGTTTGAGTCTCGAGTTTGTTTTTTGATTGTATGTATGTTAAATATTTCTGGTTTGATGTTGAATGTCTATTTAATATACTGAGTGGTCATACAATTATTATTAAGATAAGAGATGTCATATTTTACAGAGATTAAAAAGACATAGATAAGAATCTCCTGTTTATGTTAAATCTTTTGATATTATTAGGCAAGTTTCATATACACACGTGTAAATGGTGGAAGCAGAAGCCGAACATCTTCCATTTCAAGGCTGATTTAAAAATCTATTTTAAAACTCTTAAAGTTGTGAATATACTTCTGAATATACTGTGAATTAAGTGAACTGTGAATATACTTCAGAAGCTAAACTCCTCTTCTCTATGGTAAATGTTGTGTATACCCGCTCTTGTTTTTTTTCTTTTTTCTTTCCTGTTTTCTTTTTGTTATTCTGTTTAAAGATGTTAAGCTAAAATGTGAAGATCTTATTGGAAGATATGTTATGCATTTAACTGAAAAAGTTCTGCAAATAATAAAAAAAAGTCTATTCAAACAGTTTAAAAAGTTATATATATATATATATATATATATATGTATATTGTTTAGAGCTTATTGTTTCAGATTTTTTATTGTTATAGATATCTGGAATAGGAAGAACACACAAAAAAAAAGCTTCTTTTTTTTCAAATAAATGTTTTAAAAAAATCAAATGTTGTCTGAGTTTTTGTTTGTCAGGTATGGCTAAATGGTCCTCGAAACAATCCTACAAAAAGCACATCTCTATATGAAAACTTATAACTAGGCTACAGTTAATCGTTACTCTATCCAACTATGTGTGTTTTTATTTTTTCTAATTAAATGAATCTAAATTAATCTGCAATTGGGCTTTTGTATATGTGAAATAGTATGGTGAGTGTATCAGTTATTTGTATATTTAAACTCACTTTCTGATACATTAACTTAGCTTTTATATTTACCTAAAAATAAAAATATATTTATGCAGGACATTTACTAATCTGTAAGAGTTGACTTCTAATCTATTATTTGGCCATGTATCTTTTATCCCCCCTACTGGACGCATCAGGAACAACAGGGGAGTAAAACTGTCTGGATCAAAGTCTGCAATAACCTAAACTGATACTTTTAGAAAGATCTTTACACACCGCTAATGTCAGCGATGGTCAGACACTAATGCAGGTCACACTAGTTAATCAACGTCATCGACCGTTTCTCGAACACATTCTCTTTTAGAACGCCACTGACAGCAACGCCACCGCGCGCCATATTCAGGTGCAGTGCGCGATTTCCGTGAAGCGCAGTAGAAGATAATAATATTATTAAATATAATAATAATAATAATAATAATAATAATAATTCTCTTAAGGATTTTGGTCCCTGTAACGGTATCTTTTGAGTATTTAAAGAAGAGCAACTTTGATTCTCAGTTTGACTAACTTCTGCACTGTCAGAAAAAAGGGTACGGTTGGGGTCCATTTGTGACACTTGGGGTACAAATGGTGAAGTTGTACCCTCAACGGTTCAAAGTAGCACCCTAAGATACTTATATGTACCATTTAAGGGTAAAAAAGGTACAAATATGTTCCCAACTGTCAAAGGGTCCATGTTTGGGCCATTTAAGGCACAAACAAAGGTACAATCACTTGTGTGTAAAAAGGAGCAAGTCAACGTGTCTGAAATGGTCATTCATTTATGTCATAAGTTGTTGGTTATTTGGAAGAAATGCACAAAAAACTCTACATTAACAATTAAACGATTTAATTATATAAAACATGGCCTTATAACTAATATTTTTGATTTTAGAAAATACATAAATCCCCATAAATGTGAAGTGAAATGGCTTATTATACACAGACCTGTCTTTGATTATCATATTTTAAAAAAACTACTACAATGAACATACAAGAATAAAGTACAAGATGTATACAATAGGAAATAAAGGTAACCAGATTGGTAAATAAAGACAGAGTACAGCAGGGTAGCATTAATAATTAAATTAATTAATAAAAAAAAACAATTGTAAAATGTAAAAATAATAATACTGCCAAAATAATACACCTGATAACAAATATAGATTTAAAAGGCCAAAAACTGGCCGTTAGATATACACAAGATGTATTAAATATCATGTTTTAACTACAATGGGGAGATTGAATCCAGCGGCAGATCCGAGATTGACTGGCCGAAGTAAAGCTGCTGTCGGCGGGGGAGAGAATCACGCAACTCCCGCTGACAGAGTCCGCATTCACTGAAGCACCACGTCAAAGACGCGCTATCTTTGTACACAAACTACAGATTTGAGTTTAAAACAACTACATTCTCGCCTGAAATACTCTTAAAACTACATTTTGTGACACATTAGATGATATAATTTTTGCGGGTCTGCGGCGGGATATTATCCATTAACTTTTGCTTAGGACTAGCAGCCAGCAAATTTGAATTCGTGCTGACCAATAAAATTTCTGCTCGCGCAGCGCTTTCATAATGCGAGCAGGTGCGACGGTTATTCTGCTTAAATTTAGCTGTTCCGCAGCTGTTCTGACGTTCTCGACGGAGGAACTTCTTGAAGGACTCGGAGAAGGTGGAATACGCTTGTGAAGATGGAGCAGACATTTGCAGGTACGTTTAATGTTAAATAACTTATTGTGAATATCCGTCGAGTCATTTTCAATTCATGTTCAACGTTACTTGTGTATGTAGTTATACGTCGAGTACACGGCGCGTGAAGGGGACCGTTTTGTAATTTTAAAAAGGTTAACCAGAAATGAAGAGATATGATTTTTCACATAACATGACCGTGAGAGAGCTCGAGACGCTGACATAACAGCGGTGAAACGTCCAGAGAAACAGTTCAAACACATTTTGTTTTGTTCGGATAATGTCCTTAACCTTTATTGCATACGTTATTTATGAATTCTGAATTTTCTTAGAGGTGGTAAGCTAACGTTCATGCTAACGGCCATGTTCGCTCAGTACAGGCGTGAACGGCTGTCTCCTTTATGTCTGAAACAATATAAGGTTAATTTATGCATATCACCCGACCCATGTTGATTTATACCACTTTTATTTTCCAACGTTACATATTTAAATAACATTTAACGTTATAAACGCATGTCCAAGAGAGTCCTAATAATCAGACGTGTCAGATCGAGGTGCAGGTCATTTAACATTATCAAACCTTTGAGGAGCTTATTTACATTTTTTTTGCTGTTAACCTCAAGATCACACCCATTAATATTTTTTTCTTTCAGAAAATGAAGTGGACGAGGAAGCAACAGAGTGTAATAAAGTAAGTACAATCATTCATTACATTTAGTATTTTAGGTAATAATATTCATCACTCTGTTAATAATAAATATATATACTTTTTTTAGGAATTCATTATGCAGTCTTAAATTTAATCTCTCTCTTTTTCCAGGAAACTGTAGGTTGAAGTTTTGAACTTGAAGTTGTTCTGCTTATCCAGTAAAGTAAGGTGTGTGACCTTTTATTAAAAATACCCGTCAGTGAGATCACACATTTTAAATCAGTTCTCAGTTTAAGATCAAAGTTTAATGTCAGTATAAGCCAAACTGTAGGATCAAATGATTATTATAAATGTTGTGACTATTGTAAAAATCTTTTAATTTTCAAGCTTTGTGGTAAACACATATGTGCATTCAAGCTTACAACTGTTTGTACAGTGATAACTAAAGGTAAATGGAAACAAAGAATAGTAGATAATGTTTTTGGTTAAAGTGAATCACTAATTTCCTTGTTGTTTATTTTCAGTCGCGGTGAACCTGCCTGAATGTATTCATCAACCATCTCCAACCAAGTCAGAGCTTTGAGGACAGCTTTACCAGTATTGTGCTAAAGGTGCCTATGCTTGATTAAGAAAAAGGCATCTCCATTGGCCAAAGTCTACAAAAAAGCAAGAGAAGAGAAGTTTGCAGATCACCTAACAGGTATTGACATAAAACTTACATAATAATAATTTTGCTAGATCAAACCCTTCTTCCTTGGATGAGATCATTTAGTGCCTTTTTAAGCTGCATCTAGCAAGTTCAAACTCCCAGGCCTTATATACAAACCCTTTATATAGAGAAAATTCCTCAATAAAAAAAATGTAATTCATAAAAATACAAATAGTTCCTGTTGTTAAAAAACAGGTCCTTTATATTATTAAATTATTGAAGAGTACTTCATTATTTGCTTTTATTTTATTTTAGGGTGTCATGGTGGCGCAGTGGGTAGCACGATCGCCTCACAGCAAGAAGGTCGCTGGTTTGAGCCCCGGCTGGGTCAGTTGGCATTTCTGTGTGGAGTTTGCATGTTCTCCCCGTGTTGGTGTGGGTTTCCTCCAGGTGCTCCGGTTTCCCCCACAAGTCCAAAGAAATGCCGTACAGGTAAATTTGGTAGGCTAAATTGTCTGTAGTGTATGAGTGTGAATGAGAGGTTATGGATGTTTCCCAGTGATGGGTTGCAGCTGTAAGGGCATCCGCTACATCAAACATATGCTGGTTAAGTTGGCAGTTCATTCTGCTGTGGCGACCCCGGAGTAATAATGGTACTAAGCCGAAAAGAAAATGAATGAATGATTTTATTTTGCAATAGATTCTGACTTTGGTGCAGCTCTAATTCTGCTCCCTCATATCTTTAAAGAGAAAGTTAAATGCTTACAGTAATTACACTGGGAGAGGTTTGGGAACTGTTGGTTAAACACTTAATATACAATGATAGATATTATGCAGTTCTGACAGATTTTGTTTATTGATGTGTTTTTTTTTCTTTTTACAGTGGGATGATGATGATGCTCCATACCAAACTCCACAGATGGTGGAAAGTCCTCTGCAAAGAGTAGGAGCATAGGAGTTAAAAGCCATTATTGCGTCCTTCGCTGTTTACTGTGTTTTCAGCTTGGCTTATCCACGCTACTTAAAGAATGCAAAGGATGAACATCGACTCCCCAAGATAAAGCAACAATTTGAATTTGAACATCAGCAACAATGTGAACATGGAGATCCAAAATGACAAGAAAAACAACTCAGTGCAGCTGTCAGAGAGAACTGGTATTGCTGGGTCTGCGTCAAACAGCAATGCTTGGATCTTTGCGTTTCCTTTGGTGCATGCGTTTCTAGTCTGTGCATCAGTATTTTAAGACTAGCAGCTAAAGACATTTCAATAACATTGCCCAAATCAACTGAGAAGCACAAGAGGAAACGATGCGAAGAGTTTTCTCTGCCCAACATGACCAACGCATTGATTGACACATTCAGTGTTTCAAATTGGACTGTTGACGTGTGCATATGTGACTGCTAATGGAAAAGAAATGACTCTTTCCTAATGAAATACATTTTAAATGTCAATACTGAACTTGTTTCTTTGTGTCAAACCTTGTGTGGTTTTTGTGTGGCAAGTTTTTAATACTGGTGTTGTATGTTTAATATTTCCATACACATACAGTAAGAGTTGACTTTGAATGGGGTGTTGTAAAGCAAGACAGATGGACTTTCTCACTTGAAACATACTCTGCTGATAAACTGTTTCTTAAAAATGTTTTAAAATCAAATTTTGAAATCAAATGTGTAATATTGTTTGGTCAAATGTGTTTTTGAAATCTACAGTTATAAAGGGTATCAGTGACACTTAATGAAATGTTCCAATGTACAGAAAAAGATTGCTTTGCTTTGAGATTCTTGATGCTTTTCTAAAATGTAGAAAGCAGTGCAGTAGCAAAAATATACTTCATAAGGACTTCTAGTGCTGATTTAGAAAAATAACTTTGTTACATTGGTAAAAATGCTCAGTGTAATGGCATGTACTGATGTTGAAAAAAAAACCATTTTAATATTAAGCTGTTTTGCTGTTTTTTAAAAAGTTTAAGCAACTTTTTTTTTAAGTTTATGCATCTGGTATGACATTGTGATCGCTTAACTTTCATCCTTTGAAAAGGTGACAATGTAATTGTTTTGAATCTTTAAATGTGTGTTTGTGATAAATGTTAAAGGTATAAAGTTACAATTATCGTGCAGTTTGTACTCTTGGAAAAGATTGCTTTTTATTCTTTTAAAATTATGTAATGTTTAAACATTCATCCTGTGAAAATTATGTTGATATTGTTTAATAAATGTGATAATTGAAATTTAATGTGCTGTGTATGGAGTACAAATCTGAAATTAAAGGGTACAAAATTCGTCCCTGTGGAACAGAAATTGTACCTTTTTTAAAGGTACATTATTGTACCATAGCCCAAGTAAGGAACAAATTAGTCAGCAGAGGTACATATTTGACCCATGAAGGTACATGCGGCTGGGGTACAAATATGTACCCATGTGAAAGGGTACAACGGGTGTACCCTTGAGGGTACTGCCCCAGTGACAAGCCATTGTACCCCTTAAGGTACAAATTTTGCACATTTTTTCTAACAGTGTACTTTACTCAAGTCTTATTGGAATTGGTGACTGTTAATGGAGTAATTTTTACAGTAAGGTATCTGTACTTTTACTCAACTATAGTTTTCATGTACTCTTTACACCTCTGGTGACCTGCTCAGCAAGAGCTTCTTGAGCTTCCATACGTGAGTTAGTATGTGTGAGAAAATCTAGATCTCATTTAAATTAATGTTTTCAATAGGATGCTTTACAAAATTATATTTGTGCATATACATTAGTTTAGTCAGTACTGAAGCCAAATCTAGAGAAGCAGTTTTAACATGAAGTGACACGACATCTGACGTACAGATGCCACTGGCACATGCCACTGAGTGTAGTGACACTTCTGGTGGCATGTCCGGTTTTCACTGTCATGTGTCACTCGGTAGTGGCATGTGTACTGACCTTTGTCACTCAGAGTGTCGCGCTGCATGTCGCTGCAGTGACATCTCCAGCAGTGACATCGACACCCGGCGAAGCTTAATGACACTAATCAACACGCGCAAAACGATATTAAATCATTACGCGACTTTTAACATGATTTATTCCATCGCAATTTAGTTTATACGCTGGATTACTTCATGATGTTTCAATTTAAAAGCATTTATTTAATGCATTCGTAGTTAAACTTCCGGTATTTATTGCTACTACAGATAATTAATTTGACAATAAATATCAGACAATACAATACATGACATGGATATCAAACTTATTGTGACATGCTGATCTGTTGTGCCGTATACTATTGCATCATGGTGGTTCCTTTGTTGGCAAAAATATGAACTTCTCTGTGTATGTTAATTAATAAATAAATTATTAATAAATAAATACATTTATTTCTTTATTTTCATTGTAAGGTATTTTTAATAAATTACTTTATAAAGATATATTAGAAAAAAGTTGTAATAAAATGCCAGTTGTAAATACATAACATATATGCATATAAGATAATAGATGTCATTTGCCTAATCATTTTTAAATATAAAAGCAAAGAGAAACTTATAACATTAATTTGCGTATAACATGTGCTTATACTGACACCTACTGGCACATGTCACAAGATCACTGGCATGTAGGCCTACTGACATTAGTGGCATCTACTGACATTACTGGCATTAGTGGCATCTACTGACATTAGTGTGGCATGTACTGACATTACTGGCATTAGTGGCATCTACTGGCATTACTGGCATGTAGCTGCAGTGACATCAACACAGCGTAATGATGCTTATAAACAAATCATTACGGTTCTGTCAAACATATGATTTATTGCAAGTTTGTTTTTAAGATAGTCTTCTCTATGTCTCTCAAGTAACACTTTACAATAAGGTTGTATTATTTAACCTCAGTTTACATGAATTAACAATGAGCAACACATCTCTTAAGTGTTATTTAAAAATTAGTAGCCCAAATGTATATGTTAGAGAAAAATATTAAATAGCATTTTCAAAAATATGTTTGCTCATCCCTGACTCACACTAACCTGCAGAACAGTCACTGCCAATGGAATAAATGACCTTTTATACACTCTTAGAAATAAAGGTACAGGAGCTGTCACTGGGGCAGTAGCTTTTTAAAAGGTACATATTTGTACCTGAAGGGTCTATAATGGTACCTCAAAGGTACGTTTTAGGTACATTTGGGCATCAATATGCACATTTGAGGTACCACTGTGGACTCTTTGGGTAAATCCTTTCCTGTACCTTTATTTCTGAGAGTGTATGTTCCTTTTAGCCAATGATGTACGCAATAGTGTATTTGTATTATTCATATTCAAATTAAAGTTATGATGAGCACACACATACTATTTCATATTCTATTTGCTATTATTAATTCATATTTTCAGATATAATCTATTATTTTATTCTATATTATTTTATATAATTTTTACTATTATAATAACGTGTGATTCATTACTTTTTTCTCAACTATATTAATTTTTTTAGAGATTACATACAGGTAAGATACAGATTAATTTACTATATGCCTGAAAAATAAGACTTTAGATGCATAAAACATAGAATATAAACATACAAGAGTTAGTCAAACTGAGAATCAAAGTTGCTATTATTTATATACTCAAAAGCGTTACAGGGACCCAAATCCTTAACAGAATTATTATTATTATTATTATTATTATTATTATTATTATATTCTCCAGTGCTTCACGGAAATCGCGCACTGCACCTTTAAGATGATTGAATATGGCGGCGCGGTGGCGTTGCTGCTAGTGGCGTTCTAAAAAAGAATGTATTCGATGACGTTGATTGGGACCCGCATTAGACCCTGGCTGACATTAGCGGTATGTAAAGATCTTTCTAAAAGTATCATTGTAGGTTATTATATTTGGTTGTTTCGACGTGCTTTTGCTGAAGGACACTAAAGAGTTTAGTATTTCTCTGTCATCTCGTTTCAGATTATTATATTAGTTTTCCCACGTCTTTTTTTGTTGTTGTTGTTGCTTAGACTGTAGATTTTACTGAATGTTGGTTGGAATTGGAGATTGCTATATTATTAATTTTAGAATTTTATATACACGTACATATTTTATAGTTTGTGTATTCTGTTCTATTCTTTAGTAGCCTTTTTATAATCATAGAATGTCATTTTGTCTTTTGTTATGTTGTCAGGTTGGTTCTGATAGATACTAATGTTGTTTGTATGTTTCATTAATTTGTATATTACTATCTAATAATAATTCTTGTAGCACATTTATCTATTCTATGTTTATAGATTGTCATTTTGTAGAGTATTTAATTATAGCTGTGAAATATTATTCGTGAGTGTTAGAACAGAAGCAGACTGGAGACAATGGTAGATGAAACTTCCAAAGAATGGTATTAAGATAAATTAATGACTTGACATCTTTCTATTGTATTTTACAGGTAGGAATGGACCACATGGAGAAAAAGGGAATCACACACCTCAGCAGAGACTGGAAATTAATGGTCAGGAATTTCTTTTTTTTAAATCCAGATGGACGGGTGCATCGATGGACGTCTTTCCCAGATGAAGAGGTTGGTGTTTGGTATAGATCAGTGGTTCTCAAACATTTTCACCTCAGAAAGAATTAGTCTCTCCAAGTACCACCTAATGACTAGCATCGAAATATAGTAGCGAAGTAGACCTAATTAATCAGCTACAGCTCTGCACAGTTCAAAAGCAAGACAGATTTATTCATAAAAATAATGTCAGCCACTTTAAACATTATAAACAGTTTGAACATTAACACTGTACTGTGCTCACGTTTAAATAAAAATGCATTTAAAAATCAGTACTGTTCGTAAAAGGTAAAAAATAAGTAAATAAAATGCTGTACTTAAAGGTAAAGTATTAGCATATAGTAGCCTATATTCATCAAAACCTGGAAATGTAGATTGGACCTCATAGATTTAAAAGTCATCATATTCTTATCATATATAAACCAATTTTGATCCATTCTGAAATATATGCTGCATGTACATATGACATATTTGTATGAGGTAGACCGGGGATAGTTGTACTTCTATTATATTTCTCTACATATCTTTGAGATCTTGAGGTACAAGTGTTTGCTATTAAATGACATAGAAATTACAACATAGTTTTAACATTATAAAATAAGAATTATGAGCAACAAATGGATTTGAAAGCTTTTTTTTCCACATTGAGCTTAATTTGTGTGTCTCTGGGTAATAAAGCTGAATCAAATGTGCAAATGTGCATCAGCTTCAACAGTTGAAGGCTTCATGAGCCCACAGAGGTCAAACACTGAACTCAAACTACTTTGACTTGTTTCTCTTTCAAGAGCTTGTAACAAGTAAGGTGTATGGCCCCTTTAAGAGCACGCACCCCTTTTTTTTCTGTGTGTTGTTGCTATGGTTTTTATTAGACACGAGCCCCTGCATGTATGTGAGGGTAATGTACTCTGTTGCTCTGTTTATTTTCATTTTCTTTAGTAACCTTGTGTGCGGCATTTAGTTTGTGGAAGACGGTATACCCTTTTTCTGGACAATAAACCACTACCTGAGGGAAAATCATCTTTGCAAACTGGTTATTTTGAGGGCTATCCATATTGCTCCGTACGCAGGCCGTTACAAGTGGCGCCCGAACATTTTGTCTTTGGACCTCAGATCAACCCGCTGTAAGTGATATGCAAGGATATTATTTTTTCCTTTTTTGTGGATTTATGGACTTTTTTTGCACGCGTTAAAGCGGCGAGATGCACGAGAGTGATGTGTGCCCGGACACGTGTGATTCATTGGAGCATACGCGCGATTCACTTTGGATGTATTAATTGAGCTGCAATTCGACTGGAATATTCAGGACATTATTATTCTTCGTTTTGGATCGACTGACATTTTGTATGCGTCAAAGTTCCGAGGAAAACTGGATAATTTGCACCCTGCCACGTGAGAATCATTTAAGCACGCGGGATTCGTTTCGGTTCATTTGAGGAGTCGTTTGAACCGGAGGACTAAAAGAAAACGTACATTTGTTTGATAAAATCCAAAAGAAGGATTCTGATATTTGCTAGAGACTGAAAAAAAAATTATTTTGCATATATGCACGTTTTCTGTTCACTTGTTCATTGTTATCTTTGCAGTTCGACTACAGACTGATTCATTTGAATCTTCACGAGATTCTTACTGATTTTTCAGACTCACAGTGCCATTAGTACAAGTTTCAACAGGTTTTACTAGTCAAGCTCTCGTATACATTTTATTTTTGGGATTTTTTTTAGGAGAAAAGAAGGAAATACTTGAGTTACATGGTTAAAGAGACTGTTTAGAATCAGTAATATTTTTTTCTGTTTTTTTATCTTCATTGACAATAGTGTTTTCTTGGTTTAAAGTGAGAAATGTAATGATGATTTAGTCAGTTTAGCTCTTAAACTTTGCTGTTATAATATATCTCTGGGGATATTTTATATTATAATTACAATCTATTTTTTTTTTGCTTTTTGTTGAATATTGCATTGTCTACTGTTTTTAAATATTTCTTAGTATAACAAGCAGTCTGCTAATTGAAGTTTAGAATACTATGGCTAAAAACAAATACGGTTTGACTGATCTGACTGATACAGACAGTGCTGATCTGATATCACCTTTGAGTCTCAGCCTAGAAGGAGAGTGCCAAAGTCGACTGATTGCCTGGAGACACGGGTTGAGACACTTAGGACAGAATGGAGGTGCTCCGCAAATCATTGAGAGAGTCGCTTGATCTACAAAGAGGTATGTATCATTGATGATTACACACAGGTTGCATACACACCTGCTTCAAACCCCTCACCTGCACGTAGGGATCCAGTAGCATCTTCCACTCCTTTTGCTCAGGCCCAGCCTGTTTACAAGTCAAAACGTTCAGCAATAGCTGCTGAATGTAATATAGCATCTGGAAACGCAGCAGACTCGGCTCATGCATCCTTACTCCTGAATAGCACAACTAGAGCTTTAGCCTCAGTTTTAAATAAATCAAAACTTGAGCCCCCAGTTTTCAGAGGAGATGGCAAAGTTCTGCCTGAGGATTGGCTTCAACTTGTTGATGTGTATAGAACCTCATTGGGACTAAATGATGCAGAGATTCTGGTGGAATTACCCCGCTTCCTAGCCAAAGAACCTAGAAAATGGTTTTCAGTATTAAGTGAACACATCACTACATGGACACATTTTTGCTCGCTTTTCAAAAGTGTGTTTCTTCCATTGGACAATCAGGAACGCATCTTGCGAGGCATACTTGACCGTGTTCAGGCACCTGATGAACCTTTCCCTACATTTGTGGCACATCTTTTGAGCGAATTCAAAAAGTTGAAGTCCCCGCCACCAGAACAGGACCAAATTGAGCTGATTTGTAAACATGCAATAGAGAGATACAGAGTAGCGATATATGGTGCAAAGATTACATCAGTTATTGAACTTCTGATGCGGGCACATGAGCTACATTCTGTTCTTGGTCCCAACAGTCGTTTCGAACTACCTCTACAGATGAAGGAACGAGCCTGTGACATTTACTGTTTTAAATGTTCTAAGCCAGGTTTCACGTCACGAAATTGTCCAAACTGTAACCATGCGTCACAAAATAATGTGTTCCCGTACGTGGAAAAACAGGACTTTCAAACAACACATGAAACGCGGGGCCATAGTCAGGCATCCGCTGTCCAAAACAGTAACGACAGGGGCGAGCGGGAAAATAAAGTCGACCAACAGAAGGGAAACTTCAGGGGAGGGAGGGGATTCCACAGGGGCAACCCTCCCTCCAGAAGATGAATACGCCCCAACATTCTCTGGTTCCATTCGCTGACCGTCTTTTTCTTGGCCACGTGGAAGACCCAGCTTCTTCTTCATCGTGGAACACCCCATTTATCGTCAAAGTAAATCTGTACAGCAAAGCCATTGATGCAGCACTTGATACAGGAGCGTCCCTGTCTGCAATTCGGTCTGATATCTTATCTGGCATTCCAAAAATTTCTAAAAATGTGCGTCCATGGTTGTCACCTCCAATCCAGTTGGCTAATAGGGTAGCTTGCTGTCCAACTGGCATCATTTGGCTGAATATTGGGTTCCAAGGGAAGCGTTTTTATCACAGGTTTGTGATTATTCCTGACCTGGCTTCCCCACTTATTTTAGGAATGGACTTCATGTTAAGAGCTGCAGTCAATATTCATGTTCCATCCAGGACTGTAACTTTGGGTGACAAGGTTGCACCAGACTCATGCACGTTAGGAGACGAATGGATGGAGACACAGAGTATGGGATGCTTGATGTTAATGGATGTCCAAAAATCTGACTTGCAAGAGAAAGTTCAGGGAGCGTGTCTAGATCAGGAACAAAAAGCTCAATTCCTAAATCTGGTGGAAGACTTTTGGAGCATGTTTGATGGCCATTTGGGTCATACAGCCATGACCGAACACTCAATTGACACTGGTGAAGCGAAGCCTGTTAATTTACCACCTTATCGTACTTCCCCTGAGAAAAAGCAAATAATTGAGAGCCAGATAAAACAAATGCTAGAAGAAGGAATTATTGAACCATCGTCTAGTCCGTGGGCTGCACCAGTAGTTATCATAAAGAAACCCTGTGGAGAACCTAGGTTCTGTGTTGATTATAGGGGTTTAAATCAGCTCACAGTGAAGGATTCATATCCTCTGCCAAGAGTGGACGAATCTTTGGACTTTCTGTCTCGTGGGACATTTATTACCACCTTGGACCTGTCTAGAGGATATTGGCAGGTGTCAGTTGAAAAAGAGTCTAGGCCAAAGACTGCTTTTACATCACACTGTGGCCTATTTCAATTTAAAGTCCTTCCATTTGGGCTTTGCAATGCTCCGGCCACGTTTCAAAGGGTCATGAATACTGTACTTGCTGGCATGATTTACAAATGCTGTGCAGTGTATCTAGACGATATTGTGATAGCTTCGCCAACTTTTGAGCAACACCTCAATGACCTTAGAGAGGTTCTGTCTAGACTGCAATCAGCTGGTCTCTCATTGAAATTGAGAAAATGCCAATTCTGTCTGAGTGATTTCTTATTCCTTGGCTACCGTATCACGCCAGACGGTATAGCCCCAGATCTAGAAAAGGTAAAGGCTGTCAAAGAGTTCAGAACACCAAAGGATGTGAAGGATGTCAGAAGTTTTCTGGGACTCACAGGCTATTATCGTCGCTTTATCTCAGGCTATGCGAGTAAAGCTGAGCCCCTTTTCCATCTTATCAGGAAAGAAACACCTTTCTGCTGGGATGAAAACTGCCAGGCTGCTATGGATTACTTGATACAGTGCCTTACATCAGCACCAATATTGTGTTTTCCAGATTTTTCACGGCCATTCTCTATACACACCGATGCATGTGACTTGGGTCTTGGGGCAGCTTTAATGCAAAAGGATGATATGGGCCAGGATGTTGTTGTTGCTTTTGCAAGTAGGACTCTACACAAGGCAGAAAAACCCTATTCGACCCCTGAAAAGGAATGTTTAGGAGTAATCTGGGCCTTGGAGTACTTCAGACCCTATGTAGAGGGCCTACATGTGACGGTTTACACAGACCATAACAGCCTAAGATGGTTGATGGGCCGTCCAAACCCTTCAGGACGTCTGGCGAGATGGTCATTACGCCTGCAAGACTTTGATTTTTGTATTGTACACAGGCCAGGCGTTCAAAACAAGGTGCCGGATGCTTTGTCACGTAACCCAATACAGGGTGAGGCCATCCCAATGGACATTTTACCTGACTATGCAATTATTGGGGGGATGGACCTCCGATGCCTGTCCTCAGTCGTGCTGTCAGACAAAGCACAGTTGAGACAACTACAAAAAAATGATCCCGTGATCAGTGATATTTTGCATGACTTGGAAAGTGATGAAAAGAATTGGGATGATAAGCATGTCATTCAGGATGGTTTGCTTTATGTGAAGGATCAGAAAGTGGCTTGTGGACTACATCCAATGAGGCAGCTCAGATTTTATGTGCCAGCTTCCATTAGAGGTGCCCTGTTAAAATACTATCACGACCACCCCACTGCAGGACACCTAGGAATAACCAAAACTTTACTCAGACTCAAGTTCAGGTTCTTCTGGCCTAAAATGGCTGAGGATGTGAAGAGGTATGTTACCTCATGTACTGTGTGTCAGCTGACAAAGCCTAGTCAGAAGAAACCTGCAGGTTTGATGGTCCCAATTAAGCCACAGAAACCATGGGAATACACTGGTGTTGACTTTGTGGGCCCTCTCCCTCGCACACAAAATGGAAACGAGTATATTCTCGTATTTGTGGATTACTTTTCTAAGTGGGTCGAAATAAATGCAGTTAAGAGGGCAACAGCACAAGTCGCTGCAAGTAAATTCATAAGTGAAGTCTTTGCCAGACATGGTACACCAACTCACCTGATTTCTGACCGTGGCACACCGTTCATAAGCAATCTGTTTGAGTATGTGGTGGCAACTTTGGGAACTGAACACAGGTTGACTACAGCATATCATCCGCAAACGAACGCTACTGAACGTGTAAACCGCACTTTGAAAACAGCCATTCGTGCGTATGTAGGTGACAAACACAACTCATGGGACAGGTACATATCTCAAATATGCTTTGCTCTCCGCACCGCTCCACATGAGAGTACAGGCTTGTCACCTTCAATGATGCTTTATGGACGTGAGCTTGAGACTCCTCTTGATTTAGTCACTCAACCAAATACTGATGGAATGGATGATCCTGAAATGACTTATCCAGAGAATCTGAGAGCATCCATACAAGACGCTCATGATCATGCCAGGGTTGCTCTTGAGAGAGGTCACAACCGTAGGAAGCGGTACTATGACCTGAAGCACCGTTCGGTTTCATATGCGGTAAACGACCTGGTGAGGGTAAAGACACACCCAAAATCTGATGCAATAGCAAACTTTACAGCCAAGCTTGCCCCTGTATTCTCTGGTCCGTATAGGGTGTCAAAAGTGCTTTCTGATGTTAATTACAGACTGGAGAAGATGGATACAGGAGAGGACATTGGTGTGTTTCACGTTGTGAACCTTCAGCCATTTCACTTGCGGGATAGTGCTTTTTCCAATCAATCTAACATTGACACCGAAGAACCAAATGAGGAGAACAGTACTGTGGAATCTGATGACAATGACTTATCTGTTGCTAGAAGCTGGTTGACTGACCACTGTACTAAGGCTGCATCAGAAAATTTGCCTGAAAAATCAGCTGATGGTGCTGATGCTGCGGACGAAGGATTCTCTAACATAAGTCTTGACCGTGACACTGACAGGTATGACTTGAATGACCTGTTTCAGGGGACATGTCGTTACAACCTGAGACCGAGACAGAATCCACGAATTACTTCTGACTGGTCAGTCAATAGGTGGACTAACCCATATCATACAAGCAGGTTTGAAGCTTAAGATAGGGAGACTGAATAGTTTTGAACTGTTGCTTTTGTGTAAAAAGTTTTGTTAGTTGAACAAAGAAAAACAAAAATTCTCTCATATGTGGGTATTGTACACCTTTCTTTTTTTTTACTATGCAAAGTGCAAAGTCTTAATTTGTAAGATTAGACTCTTTCTCACCCTGAAACAGCTTTTCAACTGTGGCATGTATGTTTGGTTGTTAAGTGGGATAAAACTGCTCTCTGGTTGTGTACGGCTGGGGTCAGCCTTTATTGAACGGGGGGGAGTCTGTAACAAGTAAGGTGTATGGCCCCTTTAAGAGCACGCACCCCTTTTTTTTCTGTGTGTTGTTGCTATGGTTTTTATTAGACACGAGCCCCTGCATGTATGTGAGGGTAATGTACTCTGTTGCTCTGTTTATTTTCATTTTCTTTAGTAACCTTGTGTGCGGCATTTAGTTTGTGGAAGACGGTATACCCTTTTTCTGGACAATAAACCACTACCTGAGGGAAAATCATCTTTGCAAACTGGTTATTTTGAGGGCTATCCATATTGCTCCGTACGCAGGCCGTTACAAGCTATAGGAATACTGACATTAAATCAGAGAAATACAGTTTTAAATCTGCTTTGGGTTTGTGGAAACATTTCACTGATGTTACTAGCAGGAGTTTTGTTGTTACAACTGACCGAGTGTTATGTGGCCATAAATCTGTTCTCCTTACAGCTTCCAGCTAAAACATTCTCACCAACAATGTGGATTAAATATATCCACACACAGACACACACATTACATGGGTTTAACTACAAATCAGGCATTGCTATCTCAAAAATAATCCAAGTATAAAATATGACTTTTTTAGCTGAAGTGTAGTTTTTCCCGTCTCATATCTGCTGTGTCTGTGAATCAACTGATGCATGTGTGAAGTCAATCAACTGATTTGTAACTGTTCCTTGTTTAAAGATTGGAAGCGTTTCAACTATCACCGCTCTTCCCCTTGAAATCTAAACATTAACTTGTATTTTAAATATATGATTCACAATTGCATATTTAAATGAGAGTTTAGATCTGCTTACAGCGCGTCATTTACAGTGTGTGTGTCAGTAAAGCCAGTGATTATAAATACACTGTTTGACCAATTCATATGTGATTTATTAATTCATACGTGCAGCATGTCCATCATTTGGTGGATTTGAGATCATATCTTAAGTAAACCGTGGAGTTTGCATAAACTGTGCACCGACCACTGTTTTCAGGCAGACTCGGGTAAGGTTCACGGGTGCTCCGCCTGTGCACACAGAGAATAACTTAAATTTTTGTCTTTCTCCAAGCTTCAAACATGGCAGATTTGCTTGAGTCTATGTTCAGCTGCCCGCACCATTTGAATCACATCCAGATTCTTTTAAATCTGAGGTAACAAACTAAATCAAAAGCCACACCGCTAGGCTATTAAGAAAAAAATGACTTTAGGCTATATATCGAAAACACACATTATTTTACACAAATATAAACATATTAACATGTTTGTGATCATTATTTTACCAATGATGCAGCATAGGGAAATTCCTGAGTTTGCAGTAACTAAAGGCCAACAGGACTGGTCTGCAGAGGCACTTCTCTAGCGTGTATCTGCTCGAGAGCTCCACAGTATTTTAGATTCTTAGCATCTGATGACGTGATGCACTAAACATACTAATCACTGTGTGATCATACAGTACAGGGAACAGCTGATGCTGATCACGTCAGGGTTATCATACATGTCAAATGGTAAAAGAGTATGTTCATATATATTTAAATATCATTCACTGATTTCTCCACGTACCACTAGAAGGAAGTCAAGCCACTTTCAGAACCACTGGTATAGTTAGATAGGCCTTGTCTGTGTCAGGTTTTTCCTTTTTCAGCTTATGGAGAGCAGACAGAAGAGGGAGACTCACATGAGTATCGGTGGACGTTTGTCTACAAAAATGCTGAAGAACAGCAGGCACCACACTAGGACAAACAGGGAAGACACAGGAGACGTAAGTAAACTGATATCCAAGAATCAACACTGACTGTGTATAGGGAGTTCAGTCCATTCTTTACTAGTGATAAGGCTGAACACTGATAGAGTATTTATTTATAGTTGCAAAATATTATTTGTTAGTGTTAGAACAGAACCAGACTGGAGACAATGGGAGATTAAACTAAATTAATGACTTGATATCTTTCTATTGTATTTTGCAGATTGGAATGGACCACATGGAGAGAAAAAAGGAATCACACACCTCAGCAATGACTGGATGGTCAGGAATTTATTTTTAAAAAGCAGATGGACGGGTGAATCGATGGACGTCCTTCCAAGATGAAGCGTGGTTGGTATAGATGGTTCATTAGGCCTTGTCTGTGTCAGGTTTTTCTCTTTCAGGCAATGGAGAGAGCAGGCAGAAGAGGGAGACTCACAAGAGCATCAGTGGACGTTTACCTAAAAAAATACTACAGAACAGCAGGTACCGCTCTGTCTGTGCTGTCTATAGGTGCGTCCCAAATCGCATACTTTTACATTTTGTAGTATAAATTGTGAAATTAGTGCACTTACACTAAAATATTCTTTTGACCTAAAATGATTAGGTGCACTTTAAATTTCAGGATGATGCACTTATTTAACCGTTAAAAAGAAGTGTGGACTGTTGGACACTTCACTCACTCAACAGATGCAGTTTAGATCATGTAGCATAAGGGGTGAGCTATCAGGTGCTTAAGTTTGATTTATAAGTTTGAATACGAAATATGTCCAGACAAATGTCTAATAATAATAATAATAATAATAGGTTTATAATTCTCTCCATTATGCCGCGATGCACTGTGCTTTTTAGTTCAAAAACAAAATTGTTACCTGTTGCACTGCCTATATAGTGTGGAAAAATAGAATAATTCACTGAATGCAACATAAAACCTGGTCTGCAGTTATTTCTGTCTGAAAAAACACTTCTTATAGCACATCTGTTATTTTTTTCTTCATAATTCGTATTTTTCACTTAGTGCAGTTTGGGGCTATTAACTAGTTGCTATTATTCAGGGGCTATTGACTAGTAAGTTAGTTGACTGAAATGTGGTGACAGTGTTAGATTTGTGGCATGATCACACATAAAATCAGCACAGTTCGCAGTTAAAAGCACTTCCTACCTTTTCTTGTAACCCAATAAAATCCACAGCATTAAGTGATGACGGAGTCTTGTTTAATCCACAAGAAGATTGATCATTAGTCCAACCTGCTGGCGTTTACATCTGTCCAGTCGTTCTTTAGGCTAGGCTGGGTTATTTCTTGTTAATTAAATATATTTTTAAAATGAATTGTGAGAGTCGATTCATTGACTTATTCATAAAAACAACCGTTGCTTTGTTACTGAATAGTTGTCTTAAGACAGTGCCTTACTATCAACTACAGGCGGTTTTAGTTAATACATGGATA
>CAIGQQ010029945.1:11238-38713 GCA_903798035.1 Danio albolineatus | reverse complement strand
GCATTATTGAACATTAGATCGCTGTCATCTAAAACTCTTTTTATTAACGATTTGATAACTGATCTAAAGCTAGATGCTCTCTGTCTAACAGAAACCTGGATACAACCAGATGATTACATGCCTCTAAATGAGTCTTCACCTGAAGGATATCATTATAGACATGAGCCGCATCCTAAAGGCAAAGGTGGAGGCGTAGGCATAATATACAGTAATATTTTTAGTGCTAATCAGCGATCTGACTTCAAATATAATTCATTTGAAGTAATAGTGATGTATATTTCAGTGAACAATTTAAACAATACATTTCAATCTAAATTTTTACTGGCAACTGTTTATCGGCCTCCAGGGCACCATACCGACTTTACAAAAGAATTTGCTGATTTCTTATCTGAAATAGTTCTGGCCACAGACAAAGTTATAATTGTTGGTGATTTTAATATTCATATAGATAATGAAAAAGATGCTTTAACGCTGGCCTTCTTAGACATACTAGCCTCTGTTTGAGTGAAACAGCATGTCTCAGGGCCTACCCATCGACATAATCACACTTTAGACCTAATATTATCACATGGTATTGATATTGATAATGTTGAAGTTGTGCAGCAGAGTGATGACATTTCAGATCACTATTTAATCTCCTGTTTATTGTGCATTGATAGCTCTACAAAATCATCTTCTATTCACAAATATGTCAGGACGATCACCGCTAGCACTAAAGATGATTTTGTTAGTAACCTACCTGATCTGTCTAATTTTTATAACATTCCAGGCAGTCTAGAAGAGCTTGACACTGTAACTAAAACCATTGATTCTGTCCTTTCTAATACGTTAGATATAGTTGCTCCGTTACACTTCAAAAAGATTAGGGAAAAAAATCCGACGCCATGGCACAATGAGCACACACGTGTCTTAAAGACAACAGCCCGGAAAATGGAGCGTAGATGGAAGAAATCAAAACTAGAAGTTTTTCGTCTGGCCTGGAAAGAAAGTTCGCTTAACTTTAGAAAAGCTTTAACGTCAGCCAGATCTGCTTATTTTTCAACTTTATTAGAAGAAAATAAACATAACCCTAGGGTCCTGTTTACCACGGTAGCTAATCTAACTAAAAATAAAGCATCAACATGCATTTCTCAGCATAGCAGTAATGACTTTATGAACTTTTTCACACGCAAGATTGATGATATCAGAGATAAAATAAGCACCAACAGTCTGCCTCCTACAGCCTTGTCCCAATTAGAGCATTGTAGACCGGTAATGGATAAACTTCAAATTTTTTCAACAGTAGGTGAGGAAGAATTATCTAAACTGATAAATTCGTCAAAATCAACAACGTCTATGCTAGATCCCATACCGACCAAATTATTAAAACAATTGTTTTCAGAAGTTTCTGAACCTGTTCTTAACATTTTGAATTCATCCCTACTCCTAGGATACGTTCCTAAAACTTTTAAACTAGCTGTCATTAAGCCTCTTATTAAAAAACCACAGCTTGATCCTAAAGAACTAGCAAATTATAGACCAATTTCAAACTTGCCTTTTCTATCAAAGATTTTAGAAAAAATCGTATCTGCTCAACTATGTTCCTTCCTACAAAGAAACAATATTTATGAAAAATTTCAATCTGGATTTAGAGCATTTCATAGCACAGAAACCGCACTCCTAAGAGTCACAAATGACCTCCTTCTGTTGTCCGACCATGGTTGCATTTCTCTCTTAGTGCTATTGGACCTCAGTGCTGCATTTGATACAATTGATCATAATATTCTCCTTGATAGGCTTGAAAATTATGTTGGTATTACAGGAACTGCATTGGCCTGGTTCAGGTCTTATCTATCTGAACGTTATCAATTTGTATCAGTTAATGCTGAGACATCATACAGATCAAAAGTACACTGTGGGGTACCACAAGGCTCAGTTCTTGGTCCCTTACTTTTCACACTATATATGCTACCACTAGGTGATATCATTAGAAAACATGGAGTTAGCTTCCACTGTTATGCTGATGATACACAACTTTATATCTCCTCTCAACCTGGTAATTTGTTTGAATTTACTAAATTAACAGATTGTATAGCTGATATAAAAAATTGGATGACTAATAACTTCTTATTACTAAATTCAGATAAAACTGAGGTCTTGCTTATTGGTCCCAAAAATCTCACGTGCAAAAACTTAGAACACTGTCTAACCCTTGATGGATTCTTAGTTCAGTCCTCATCTTCAGTCAAAAATTTGGGGGTGATTTTTGATAGCAGCCTGTCATTTGAAGGCCAGATTTCAAGCATCTGTAAAACTGCTTTTTTTCATCTTAAAAATATTGCCAAACTTCGACACATGCTATCAATGTCTGATGCGGAAAAGCTCATTCATGCTTTCATGACGTCTCGATTAGATTACTGTAATGCATTACTAGGCGGCTGCCCTGTTGGCCTGATTAACAAACTTCAGCTAGTTGAAAATGCAGTTGCTAGAGTGCTTTCTAGAACAAAGAAATATGATCATATTACTCCAGTTCTTTCAGCATTGCATTGGCTCCCTATTAAATATCGTATACATTTTAAAATCTTACTGACTACCTACAAAGCCCTGAACGGCTTGGCTCCCCAGTTTTTGCAGGAGCTCCTGATTTATTATAGCCCATCACGTCCGCTACGCTCAATTAATTCTGGACAATTAATTATTCCCAAAATATCAAAATCAACTGTAGGTGGTAGATCTTTCTCTTATCTGGCACCTAAACTCTGGAACAGCCTTCCTAGCACAGTTCGGGAAGCAGACACACTCTGTCAGTTTAAAACTAGATTAAAGACACATCTCTTTACATTAGCATACACATAAAACACAAATGCTTTGGAATCCAAATCCTCTAAAGGATTGTTAGTCTGCATTATTTAGGGCAACCGGAGCTGGGAACACTTTCCAAAAGACATTATAATTTGAATGGCATCTGCACTCATGTTAGTCTGTTTTTTATTATTCCCGAGGTTTCCATAATCCTGGACCATGTCGTATCCTGAGCAGCTGCTGTGGTGGTCATGGAGGAGTGGAGAGCATGAGACAGACTGTAAGACGATCCCTGTGACAGACGAGTCCTCGCATTGTTCCCGAAGGGCCAGCCTGTTGACCAGCCGGTAACCCACCTGTGGTCTCTCCATGATGGATGTCCAGCGTTCTCCAGCCCCGGCGCCATAGACTACAGCTCTGCACAAGACGTCTGGCCATAGGAGAAATGGTCGTGCCCAACTGAGCCTGGTTTCTCCCGAGGTTTTTTAATTCTTCACTTTCGCCAATTGGTGAAGTTTTTTCCTCGCCGCTGTCACCTCTGGCTTGCATGGTTCGGGACTTGTAGGGCTGCGCATCGATGGATTAATCTTAGTGTTTGGACTCTCAGCAGTGATTATTAAACCACGCTGAAATTAAAACTGAACTTCAACACTGAAAACTGGACTGACTCTGTTTAAATTTTTTATAATGCATGTGAAGCTGCTTTGACACAATCTACATTGTAAAAGCGCTATACAAATAAAGATGAATTTAATTGAATTGAATTGAATTTAAGTAATACATTTTAATAGGTTATTGGTTTTTTTATTTCTCTTTAAAGCATTTTAATACATTGTTTGGTATATTTTTACTTGCATAACATTTCGGTAGAGCCTGCATGATTACTTGTTTATATTTGAATTGTACTTGCTGGAATAGACAGTGGAAAAGCACTGTTCGACAGTTTTTTTTTTAACTGGGAAGGAGTTTTAAAGTGATTCTGTAATAATTATTACATAGTTTTGCTTTTATTTATTTATATATTTATATATTTTTATTTTATTTACTTCCATCATTCTCTATTTTATTGCTCTATATTTACATATTCATATAATTTATTAATAAATACTTATTGTTTTGGATACATACATGAAGTCAATTTTCTGCATTATATTGCAAGTATAAGTATTATAGTTACCCTTATTTACCAGCCTAAAATATAACTAAGGTTGTTAATCTTATCTTAAGTCAAGGTAATACTAGAGGGGCAAGATACATTTATAACAATGTCACAATCTTATTACCAGAACCCGGTGCTCCACCCTAATAGAACTTTGGAGGTGTAACTCTTGAGAGGGTAGGGGGCGCTACACATACATTTTTGTTGGAACCTTTTTTTTTTCTTCAAGTTTAACTCACCTATTTCTTTATTGGTTCCTCTATATTTGTTCAGATTTTTCCTCATTAGTCCTTAATGCTTTTTGCTTTTAATTATTTCCTCACATATCATTAAAATCTGTTTTCTGTCTTTTTCTTAAGCACTTATCTCTTTCAATTATTCATTTAGTATACTTTTTTTTATGTAAGTTCATAACATTTTTTTGCATTTCATTCTCTTCTTTAAGTATTTAAATCACTTTTTTCCTTCAATTATTTTTGTCTCTCAAATCTTGATTTAGATTGTTCAAAGTAAAATAATGCTAAGATGTTTCCTTAATTTTTACTTAAATACTTTCATCAAAAATTCTAATCCAAATTATTTCTTGAGTTATCAAAATATGTCTCTCTCTTTCTCTCTCTCTTTAGTCACCACTATGCGTTGTACTTTATCCTTCTATGTTCAAGGACCTCTCTGACTAACCCTATGAAAATTAAGCAAAATTATTTAAATATCATTTCAATATAACATAATAAAACAGTTTCATCGTAAATTTTCATATAAGACTTTTCTTACAATTTACATGATACTTTTCTTTCTATCAAATTTACAAGAGTCTGATTTGATACAAGAATGGGTAGCTACATTTTTGTTCTTAATTTGCCCACTGAGTGGTCACATTGTGCTTAATTTGGACTATAGGTCTGCTGCTTTGAGTTGGACTGCCAGACTCTCCCTCCTCGCACCCTGAGAAGACAGCTGGTTCATAGATTGGTGCTTAAGTATTTTCTGTGGTGTCCGGACTTAACACCTTTCTCCATATCAACAATGTTTCCCCCTTCTCTCTTAGTGCTGGCTTCTTTTCTTTCACACAGCTAATGTAAAGTTCTGGTGGAGCTCTTTTTCATTTTGATCAGTTCATCATTTTCTTGTTTGCCTCTTTTTAGTGTCTCTGGACAAAAGTAGCCTTTTCAGTCCTCAGTAATTCCTGGCATGCAGTGCCTGCTTCACTGCTGTAGTTGTCACAAGTGTCCACAGCCAACAGTTTGTCCATTGTGTTTTCCAAACACATTTTCCATTTGCCAGTGCACTCAAAGATGTCTGGTAGGTATAAGACTACAGTCCTCCAAAGTCCATCACTATGTCCTTTTAATTAATATAGGAAATTTAGCTCATGACCCAATAAAAGTCTTTTTCCTCTTTCCCATTTTTCCTCTATCAAAAGAAGACTCCTCCCTTCTATTTTCTCCTCTTTGCTGTTTAGCAGCTTATTTTTCTCTAATTTTAAAACATCTGTATTTTTGTATACATTTTCTGTTTCTTGAATTTACTTCTATTTTAATGTATTTAGCTTCAGCTAATACTTTTTTCCTCCTTATCTATGCTAGTGTTTCTTTACTAGCTGGTCATTTTTACATCATTTTAAGTTCCCTAACATTTTCCATCATGGATTCTATTTCCTCACTGCTTGCATTAAATGTTCCTTCCATTTGCCATTTATCATTATTGTTAATCTTTTAGTTTCTCTGCCACATATTTGAGTATTTAATTTCTCATTTCCATAGCTGTTTTCCATACCTGTTTTAATTCAACAATATTACATGGTGGCCTAATATCAGTTACAACTGTTCAAAATCATTACTGCTATAGCTCAGAATTCATATTATTATTTTTACTAAACACATTTTTCATTTTTGAACTGCACTGCTTATTTATAAATTTAGCTTCTTACTGCATAAACTCTTATTCTCACTCTATCATGTTCTTTAACACTTACTCAGTGTCTATTATTTTCATCTGAATCACTGTGCTTTACTACAAATAGATGATGGCTCAGATAACATTATGTAGCTGACTTTGAAACAGATGACAACAGCCAGCCTAAATACAGTCTTATCCTCTAAAGCCAAATCTGAGTTTCTTCAAAATGTTACTGCTTTTAGTTTTTACCTTATCTGTTTAATGTACCTATATTTTAAACATATTTAATATATTTTTTTTTAAAAATAATCTACTAAATAGTGTTTGGACTTCTTTTTCTATTTTTCCCTTATCCTTAATTTGAGTTCTTATCTCAGGTTTTCTTTTACACCTTTAAAGCTTATTTTACTTACACGTTTTATCATTACATCTTCAGTTTCCTTTTCTCACCTTTTTCTTTACTCAAAGAACTAACTTAGCTATTATCTATTCATACTTACTTAGTAAATCTACTTCTTTAGTGATATATTATTTTACTCCATACTTCATTTATCTCAGTGTATTTATTACTATGGCTTCATTTATATTTCTTAGTATTCATTAGAATAGCTTCTACTTCCTTTCTATATACCTATATTTATAATATCTTACTCTATTATTTGGTATTTTCTTATTTATCTTCTCTTACTATATCTATTCATTTAATAACTTATATTCTAGCCATTATTATTATGTTAAAGTCTATCTCATTTTATTCAATAGTTTGATATTCTCTCTTTTAATATTGTCTGGTCTGTCAGCTATGTGCTGTAAATAGACAGAATCTATTTATTTTTCACACATTGACACCATAAATCTCTCTCTTACCCCTCCTGGGGCAGACTGTCTTCCACCTGTTGCTATGTCAGGAATTCCAGTCCACTTTTCCTGTTGTTCTTTTCTTAACATATACAAAAGTTAAAACACAAAAATCCTTTCAGAAGAATGTTTAACTAGTAAATTCTTCTGCCTTTTCAGTCAGTGTTTCTCAAATGCAATATATTCCATTAGTTTTAATTCAGGAGACTCCTCCTTTTTATCATAATCTCTTCCCTAAACTGCATCAACCTTATTGCTTCTTAAATCACATCTCATATGCAGTCCTCCTTTTATATTATATTCTACTATAATTATTCTTTTAACCTACTCTTTCTATAAACACAAACCTATAAACACATTCACACTTCTACTCTTATTCTTTTTCTCTTCTCATTCACTCCTCTCCTCCACTCAATGTAACATGAGTTGCATCCCTCTCCTCATTCCAGTCAAGGAAAGGAAGGGAGCCTTCTCTGCACACCATTATGGATAAGTTTGCCTCTGCCCAAAGCAGGCAAATACACAAACACTTACAATTAACTAACTACACTACACTACACTACACTTCTCTTGAGTGACCTGTCCGAGCAGCCTCTAACCTTAGAGCGGTAATCACAGGATTTATGCCTACCATGCAGCCCTCTGCTTCCCTAAACAGAGCGGTATCCTAGGACTTTTGCGCGCATCTATCTACTTAATCTGCTTTAATCTCTTAACTGTCACCAAACATTAAGAACTCTCTCTTAAAACTTATAAATGCTCTATGCATATCCTACATCATTAACAATTTCCCAAATATGGGTAACAGTTAGTAGTTAATGTTTAAAATTATCCATCAAGGCCCACTTAATCTTAAACACAGATCATTTGCATGCAAATACCTTCTCTTCTGGCATTCAAAACCTCTTTTTTTTCTTTACATTTATTTGGACTTTTTAGTTCTTAAAAGCTGGAGAAACAGATCAAGTGTCTTTACCGTTACAAGCAGGTCCTGGCAGAAAAAACACAAACTAATAAGCATAAAATACATCGCTTACCGTTTTTTATTGTGGCCACATATTTGTGTTTTTCCTCCAGCCCCAGCAAGTTTGGTGTCTTGTTCTGCTCCTTTCCAGCCCCACATTGGGCGCCATTTGTCGTAGTTTCCGGCTATTCTCTTAATAAATGAAACTCAGACTGGAGGTTATGAATATCAGAAGAATATACTTTATTGGAATAATTTCCAAAAAAGCAGAGACAGCCTGGAGCAGACCCATCTCTAGTCTCTCCCCAGGACAATCCAAAGTCCCTCACATTTGCGAGACCTTTTAACCTTGCATCCTCCCACCTATGTGTTTTCACAGCTGGTTCCTGGTTCAACAGACCTCTCCCAGCTCCTACTAATTTAAGATCTCTATTTAAAGCCCCTCTTCTTGTTGGGCCTTACAGTGTACAGATCTAATGTATTCATTACTGTTTTTCCACATACAGTTCAAATTTGGCAATCATTAGTAGTGTTTGTGTATTCAAACATCTAAACTGGATCCTCTTTTCACCCATATAGTGTGTGTCTTTTCAAACATACATGACAGTTCCAATATACGTTTGTTGAACGTATAATAAAAAAATATTTCTATCATTACTAAAAACAAAATTATTCCTCCTGTATGAAATGTTATTCTGCCCTCTTGTTACCATATTTAGTGTTATAGTGTATTAACTCATGCAGCATATGAACACAAAACAAACTACCATAATCCAACCTTGTATCTGTATGAATCGTTTAAGTGTCACCATTCGCCAGCCTCCAATCCTGTAATCTGCCAAGGGGTACAGGTCCAACAAGGCACCAAGTTGAATGAGGGAGACTTCAGAAGTGGGACATAACTCAAATGCCCTAAAATGCTCTCTATACCATGCATCAAGCTTTTTAACAATACAGCTCAAGCTTTTCTCCACTACAACCATCTGGATAACCTCTGCAAACTCTGGTAAGCCGCCTACAGAGCCATGAACAACAACCATACCTTCTCTGTAGTTAACTCAATTAACAGACGCATTCTTTGTGAGTTGAATGTGAGTAATATCTGGGTATTCCAACTGCAGAACCTTCTGCACATCCTGATGCAAAATGTCAACAGAGACAGTTGAGACAGCTGAGACAGTCAAGCTAGAAGTTTCGGTTGTGGTTGATGCCAAGTTATAAGCAATCATGAACTGATGCTTCACCGCCATGGACAAGGGTACGTTTTTAAAGCAGCGTGTGTGACGGACCACCTGCTTAAAAAAACTGTGTTTCGCCTCAAACCTCATTGTCCACAACCCAACTAGTGGACCAAAAAAATCTGATCATCTGCGGATAATGTTCCACAAAATGATGTTTCGGCAACAGGTTTAGACCAGGAAAAACCTCTCGTAACCTAGCTCTATGGTCACAAATCTTGGCTTCAAGGAAAGCAATGGATTGTGTTGTGTGCACTGGTGCAACAACTAGTTCAACGGTATCTTTAAGGTCCAAAATAACCTGCCAGGCAGGTTCACCTGGAGGCACCAAATGTCCAATCAAAAGTGGAAGCAATCGCAAAAGACTCCAATTTTAATGCACATTTCCTCTAATGCTTTTCTTCAGCATGAATGTCCTGGGAATAGCATGAGGACGATTACTTTTGTCTGTCCACTTGTAAGGAAATTTCAAAATGGACTCATTGAGTTTGTCAAGTGTGAAATACTTTTTTGAAATTAACAAGTTAAGGCAGTGTGCCAACTCAACTGGTAATATGCCTTCAAAGATGTCATGTGCAACATCTGGAGGGTAGCCTGTGCAGACATTAAAATGAGAAAGATATGAAGAGAAAACACACTTCCTTTTAACACCATAACAAGGTTGTGCATTTTCTTGTGCTGATCTAACATGCATTTCATGCATCTCTTTGCTTTGGAGAGTAAATGTCCCTGAACTCACTTCACTCTCCTGAATTTGCGACTTTTTTGCCACACAAAAGCGGCAAATGTATTCACCTGCAAAACTTTCAATAAATCCAGCAATTCCATGTGCCCCCAAATTGTCTGCTACAACACACTGTATTGTGCCTTTAACAAAATCTCCAAGCTGAGCAATAAAAATACCTTGACTTTCCAAAATGGCAAGATCCCTCAACAAGGGCTCTAGTACCTTTTCATAGCCATATTTCCTCACATCATCAGATCTGCAGAGTAAGGCCAAATAAATTGAAGACAACGAAGAATGACAACCTGGTGGTAAATTGAGTCCAGTAAACGCCACAGATTTTGTGCTTTTTACAAGATGTGCCAAGTGGATTACAAATTTCGAAATCATCCACATAAAAATTTAACAACACTCGCAGCTCGCCTTCTAACAAAAAATGGTTATCTTTGAAAAACTGACCATCTCGAAAGGGATCATATTTCACGTCTCCTCTGCCCTCTGATATGAGGTGATTATCTAATGCTTTGCTAAGAATGTGACCATTAGTAAAAAGCTGCTGTAAAAACTTTAATAGTGGAACATACTGCAGCGTTCTTTTATCTTTGTCATCCAAGATATATTCTATGGGTTCCACAACTTGAAAATTGTCTCTGTAGTATTTTCTGCGCTTAAAGGATGTTGCAAAAGGACAACCTTTGCCAATTGACTTATAGACCGGATTAGATGTACACAGGGCCGATGCAAGTTCTTCAATTACTGACGGGTCAATTTGCAGGTTGTAACTATTCAGTGTGTCATGTATCACAATTCTTGTACTAGACAAAGATGCTGTGCTCAACAAATACTGAAATTCATCCAGCAAATCATCAATTGCAGCACTTGGTACATGAAAATTATTTTCCAGCTTTAATAGTACTGCAGCAATTTTTTGTTCTATTATCTCTGGCTGATCCTTTGACTTATCTAAATCAATGTCATCAGACTGACTTTCATTACAGAATTTTTCACTGTCTGAAACACTAGGCTCTTCAGTTTCAGCTACACTAGTTCCCTGGACAACACCACTCTTAAAATCTCTCAACGTATGTAAGCTGTGTTTTCGACTTTTATGTGACTTGAAGGTGCTGTATACATTGGATGTGTATTCACAGCCTTTAAACATACATGTGACTGTCTCATTGTTTTTCAAATGATAGCCTATGTGCACAAAATAATCACGTTCTGTTCCAAGTTCTCTACAGCCACATAAATGACAGAAAAATGAAGTAAATGTGTCAGAGTGCTTTAAGGTATTTTCGTGATTCCTTGACAAATGTGTCAAAAGTGAATTCCAAGTCGTAAATACGCATGGACAATTAGGGTAAATACACTTAATATGACGGCCACGCCCAAAATGACTATGTTTTAGTCTGTAATGTTTAAGAATTTCTGATCGCCTAGAAACTTCTGCCCCACAGTCTTTACACTGCCACATAAACTAGACAAACCACAAAGAGAAAAGAAGGGGACAAAAATCAAACATTAGTGATGGTGTCGTAACGGTCACATCCGGGGAATGATGATCCGCTTCAACTTTAATTACATAAAGCTATGCTCTGTAAAGACAACTAAATGTATAGTTTATTGTGACTTAGTTTGGGCCACGGAATCTCATATTAAGCAAACAGAAGCTTTACTCAAAACATTAAGGGCGTACTCGCACTCAGCACGGAACTCACACCAACTCCACTGTGCCGTGCGAGAGTGAGCACTTTTCTCAAAAGAGTGCAGTATTTCCTAGACAAGGAAAGCCTAACCGCGGGGGGACAATCGTGCTTGGACACGGTACAAGGCAACCGGGCCTAGTGTGTGAGTAACACTAAGAGTAACTAAGAGTAACCCCCCCCCCCCCCATAAATATAGAACAAAATGTATACCACACAGTTACAGAACATTTTTAGCTTAGCAGCACTGCTATGATCAGTATAGCTTTTAAGATGCATGTTAAATTCACTTACCAAAACAATGAGCTCCCCCAAAAATTAGGCTTTGGTCCACAACACAAGACAATCAAATTTGACAACAACCTGCAACAGAAATAAAAATGAGCAGGGTTTAAAAGCTAAATTCAAAGCATGTTAAGGAAAAAAGTAATTGTCCAATAATCACAAACTTGTGTCAGCACAAAACATGTTAAAGCCCACGACTCAAATCAGATCACTAGAAACTAATTTGTGTCCCAGCCCAAATTGTAATAATACCTTATAATTATTATAAAAAAAATTTAAAAAACACTAAACAAATGTGAGATAAAGAGGGTGGAAGTGGACAGACAGACATAGACTTCACTTTCAGGAAAGATTAATTAAATTAAATAATAATAAACTTATTTATTTATTCACAGCGGGACTATTTTTTTGCAAGTGTGTTATTCCTCTTATAAATTACTTAAGAGCATTTACAAATTACATCAGAAAATAATGCTTTCAAAGCTTTAGATGCTCTAAGCATACAGACTGGAAATTATATGAAACAAGAGGGGTATATTAAAGTTCCTGGAAATTGTGTGAATTAAGTAAAAACAGATTTGGTTTCTTAAATTAAATACCATTGTTTGTACAATAATGCATGAAATATAAACACCTGTACAATGTTTTAGAATAAATAATTGTTTAAGGTAATTTACATTTTGTCAGATTATATTATATGGCGATTTTTATAAACTGTTTGTGAAGTCAGAAACAGAAAAATCTCTTCAAAATTAGCTGATGATAGATGTTAAAAATAGAACTGATGATAGATGTCTTCAAAGATGTTAAATGATAGATGTCTTCAAAGATGTTTAATTAGCTGTTGTTCAGTTGCGAATTAGAAGACAGTTGTGTTTCAGACTGAACATTAAACTTAACGTTGTACTCGTGTGTTACTCAAAGCAGTGACTCCTCCTCACTGTCGGTCTATTAAAACACTCTGTGCTTTTACTCAACATATTGCCGCAACATTTCAAAGAGCCAGATAGAAAATAAACGCCGGTCTTTCGTTTCACGCATGTGCAGTGCAGGTGGACAGCGGTTTCAGTTGTTTCAGCGTGGATGGCAAACTTTTGGAAAAGACTGAAAACGATAGTGTGGATGCGGTGCTTTTTTTAACAAAACTCAGTTTTCAAATTTATCCAGACTAGTGTAGACGTAGCCTCAGGCACACAACCTGCCTATATGATTATGTAGAAACAAATTCTTGCCGTCAGTGCACATTAATCACCTTGTACCAAAATGACTTCACAGGTGTATTTTGTCCTAATGTTAACACATTGACAAGATTAGAACACATGCTTACAGTCAGTCTGGAGGAATAACGTTAATAATATTAGGCATGGCCAGTGTAACGTAACATATTACAAGCCGAGACAGCAAGTGAGGCGCTGCAACAACTAACGTTAACATTCATAAAACTGTTTTATTCGGCTTCCACAAACTAATAAATAGGTCAACCACTAAATTTCACCAAGCATTTAACACTAACGCTAGGTTAACTTGCAAACCTTACACGACGTGGTTAAGCTAGTCGCTGAAACCTTATGTAAAAACACACAGACTTAACATTAACTAAACACATTTTTTTCTATAAAATGTTTAAAAGTGTAAACAGAACCCTGTTTAAGTAACAACCCTGCTGAAAAAACCAGCTAAAACCAGCCTAAGCTGGTTGGCTGGTCTTAGCTGGTTTTAGCTGGAAGTAGCTGGTTTTAGCTGGTCTCCCAGCCTGGCCAGGCTGGTTTTAGCTGGTCTCCCAGCCTGGTCAGGCTGGTCAAGCTGGTCTGTCAGTCTGACCAGGCTGGTTTTAGCTGGTCTCCCAGCCTGGTCAAGCTGGTTTTAGCTGGTCTCCCAGCCTGGCTTAGCTGGTCAAGCTGGTCTGTCAGTCTGACCAAGCTGGTTTTAGCTGGTCTCCCAGCCTGGCTTAGCTGGTCAAGCTGGTCTGTCAGTCTGACCAGGCTGGCTTTAGCTGGTCTCCCAGCCTGGTCAAGCTGGTTTTAGCTGGTCTTCCAGCCTGGCTCAGCTGGTCAAGCTGGTCTCTCAGTGTGACATGGCTGATATTAGCTGGTCTCCCATCCTGGCACTTTCTGTTGTACAGAATCACAAAATGTATGTTTTTATATAAAACTGATAAAACTGAAATCTGTTCTGCACTTATTTTTTACACAGTGACATCTTTATTTTATAAATACATTTATTTATATTTATTGTTTATTTATTTTTACAGTGAATCTGAGCCACAAATAGTGTGTGACTATTCAATATAATTAGCCTAATAAAACAAAATTTAGCAGGCAGTAAAAATACTGCAAGCTAGTTTTAAAGATAATAGGTTTGTATTTATAAAAAAAATTAAATTGAAGATTCATTATAAAGTTATTATTTAATTATTTATGAAGTCATAATGTTTATTTATGTAAATTATGCGTGGCTTTGATGTGCACGCGCGCGTCTCATTCAAATGCTGGAGCGGAGAGTGAGTTGCTATGGAAACGATGCAACAGCACTCCACCTGCAAGACACAACGCAACAAAACGCTGCTGTTTTAACTGTTTTCAGGTAAGTTTAGTCCCTAAAACAAAGCAAATATTACATACAGCGGTTCCTAACACATTTATTGTTGGTAATTGACATGTTTCTGTTCACTATTTATGTTATAGAGATGATTAGTCTTCGAAAAAGTTCGTTAGCATCTTAGCACTGGTAAGGCTACCATTAGCATAATGTTACATTAACTTCTTAAACTGAGCGCTTGTTGTTAAAGTTTTGGCTTTTAGTTCTTCTTTATGTGTACATGAGTGGATTTATCAACGTTTTATAAACACTAGTCTACTTAAATTGCCTACACATATGAATTGTATTGTCAAGGAGCGTGAATTAAAATGTTACATTTTTTGATCATGGTAACGTTAAACATATATTGACTAAAAAGTGCCCTGTGATTTTAGCAGTGACATAATAACCCCTGCCATGGAAAAGAAGATACAAGATCTCTAATTTCTGAAGGGAGCTGATCACAGCGATGCAGGAAACACAGGTAATCCGAGAATGAGTTCATATGCATTTCCATAGCATGTCTGTAGTATTATCCATTTGTTACATGTCTTTTATGCAGTTACTTCAGGAAAAGTTTTGACATTGAAACATAAGTGAGTGTTTTTAAAACATCACATGATTCTTTAGAACTCTTTAATATGCAGATTTGTTGCTGATCAAGTATGGCATTTTCATTTTGTTTTATTTGTTTTAACAGTATTTGAAAACAGAAATGTACACTCGTTTACTTCTTATCTGTTTAATGCATCCTTGCTGAATATAAATATACATTTCTTAAAATAATCTTGCTACAGTAGTCTAATTTTCTTCTTTTTAAAGTCTTTTTCAGGGACTGGCTGAAACAAAAGGAACCCGAAAGAAGAGAGAGAGAAAAGAGGGAAAACCAGGTGGGGTATTATATATCCCAAAAAATAGCATTAAAAAAGAAAAGAAAAATTAAAATGTGTAATAGGAAATTGTTCACATTGAAATTGTGAATAGCATGTTAATTATTACAGTATTTTTGTAAATACTTTAGGCTGTGAGATCAAATAAAAAAATTGTTTGATTGGTTGCTTGTGGTCCTGAATATTTATTTACATGTTTTTCACCCACTTAAAAGAAAATTTGGGGCAGAAGCTATGTGTTCAATTAATTAGTAAAACATTCAAACAATTTGACCAGCTAAGCATAGCTCAAACCAGCCTAACCAGCTAAAACTAGCTAAGACCAGCCAGCCTGACCATCTACGACCAGCTAAAACCAGCCAGCCTGACCAGCTAAGACCAGCCAAAACCAGCTTTGACCAGCTAAGACCAGCCAGCCTGACCAGCTACAACCAGCTAATACCAGCTAAGACCAACTAAGACCAGCCAGCCTGACCAGCTAAGACCAGCCAAAACCAGCTAAGACCAGCTTGACCAGCTAAAACCAGCCAGCCTGACCAGCTAATACCAGCTAAGACCAGCCAGCCTGACCAGCTAAGACCAGCTTGACCAGCTAAAACCAGCTTGACCAGCTAAAACCAGCCAGCCTGACCAGCTAATACCAGCTAAGACCAGCCAGCCTGACCAGCTAAGACCAGCCAAAACCAGCTTGACCAGCTAAAACCAGCTAAGACCTGCTCGACCAGCTAAAACCAGCCAGCCTGACCAGCTAAGACCAGCCAGCCTGACCAGCTAGGACCAGCTAAAACCAGCTAAGACCAGCTAAAACCAGCTAAGACCAGCTTGACCAGCTAAAACCAGCTTGACCAGCTAAGACCAGCTAAAAAGTGGCCAAAACCCCTCTAAAACCAGCTATGACCAGCCTGGGAAACCAGCTAAAACCAGCTTGGGTGACCAGCTAAAACCAGCCTGACCAGCTTAGGCTGGTTTTAGCTGGTTTTTTCAGCAGGGAAATATAGCACACCAATGATTATATATTGCTTACTTACCGAAAATGCAGAGCTGAATGCAGCATTCAAACGAGCATCACGTTCAATCAATCCCCTGCCTTGGCGCCTTCAGAAAAAAAGTGTCTGCACATGCGCAGACCGGAGAGTAACGTTATATGGAAATTAAATGAAACATATTTTTTTTAAATTACTTTTAATTGAATGAAATTAACTCGTTTTAAACAAGGGCAGTGAATGTGAAAAATTAGTAATAAAAAATAAGGAGGATTTAATAACACAAAGGCACCCACGTTACCTTGGCCTGCCATTATATTAGAAACATAAATTCTTGCCGTCAGTGCACATTAACCACCTTGTACCAAAATGACTTCACAGGTGTATTTTGTCCTAATGTTAACACATTGACAAGATTAGAACACATGCTTACAGTCAGTCTGGAGGAATAACGTTAATAATATTAGGCATGGCCAGTGTAACGTAACGTATTACAAGCCGAGACAGCAAGTGAGGCGCAGCAACAACTAACGTTAACATTCATAAAACTGTTTTATTCAGCTTCCACAAACTAATAAATAGGTCAACCACTAAATTTTACCAAGCATTTAAGCTAAGTTAACTTACTAACCTTACACAACTCACGTGGTTAAGCTAGTCGCTGAAACCTTATGTAAAAACACACAAACTTAGCATTAACTAAACACTTTTTTTTCTATAAAATGTTTAAAAATGTAAACAGAACCCTGTTTAAGTAACAAATATAACACACCAATGATTATATATTGCTTACTTACCGAAAATGCAGAGCTGAATGCAGCATTCAAACGAGTGCATCACGTTCAATCAATCCCCTGCCTTGGCGCCTTAAAAAAAATGTATCTGCACATGCGCAGACCGAAGAGTATATGGACATTAAATGAAACGTATTTTTTTCTAATTACTTTTAATTAAGAGAAATTAACTCGTTTTAAACAAGGGCAGTGAATGTGAAAGTTAGTAATAAAAAAATAAGTAGGATTTAATAACACATTAAAATCAGTAAAATTAACCAGATAAAAACATGTAACATTTACAAGGGGTCAGAATCATTTTTTTCAGTGACAATACTATTATCAGATCATATGGAAGATTGTGTTAATTTATAGTGATAATGTTTAAAACACAGAGAAAAAGGTTAAATATACAAGTACATTGCCGTGCAGTATCTTCTATATATTAGTATGGAAGTTTACCTTATAAATGTAATCATGAATGCTGTTTATCACATATTGTTATCTGAATTTGTTACAAAGAATATTTATTGTATTGACATTTATTGTTACTGTAAAGCACAGGTGTCAAACTGCAGAGTTTCTTTCCAACCCTAATTAAACACCTGATCAAACTAATCAAGTCCTTCAGGCTCAGGAAGAAAAAAAATTGAACGAACATCTAACAGAAACAAACAAAAAAAGAAACAAACACTTTTATGATCATAATGTAGTAAATATATTTACATCGGCTCGCACTGCCGTCCTTGAAATTCTGGAAAATTCTAGAATGGGAGTTACCTCGTCTTCAACAAAGTATCGCGAGAACAGCAGACAGCTACTAGGGCTGTACTGATACGCGATATGAAACCGAAATCGCGACACTAAGATCCACGATCCTGTGTCGCGATTTGATAAGGAAGAATCGCGACACACCCGTGACTAACTTTTCAATCATGTAACGCCTTCCTGCAAAAGTTGAGCTAGTTGAAGAAGAACGTGAGGAAACATGGCAACTAACCCAGAGATTGCGGACCCTCCCTCTTCATATAAGTCAGCAGTATGGCAACATTTCAGCTACCCAGTGGAGATAAAGGATAGCAATTGGCCATGAGATAGCGTTGGATCGACAAGACCCACACAATATGCCGTAAGTGCTTTAGTGACAGGCAACACAACCAACATACAGATGATACGTAAAGTACACACAGAATACGTAAAGAGGCTGTGATAGATTGGAAGATTAGCATATCAAAAGTTCCCGTGACAACAGACAATGAAACATTGTCAATGCTGTCGAAGCGGCCGGTTGTTTTCACCGCATATAAGCAGTGGTGTAAAGTAACTAATTACAAATACTCAAATTACAGTAATTAAGTAGTTTTTCTCAGAAATTGTAATTTATGAAGTCGTTTTATAAATGTGTACTTTTACTCTCCTATGAGTACATTTTTAGTGCAGTATCTGTACTTTTACTCCACTACTTTCCTTCAACCTGCAGTCACTACTTTTTTCTTGTCTATCGGGATTAGAAAAATCAGTCCTGATCCTATTCGACCAAATCACACATAGAAGGTACAGTAAATAGCTTCATAATGAACTACCTCATAACATGGGCGATTTATAATTGACCCTTCGCTAAGCTCGCCCTCCTTAGTTACTGTTACTACGCCCAGGGGCGCCACTAAGGGGGGGAAGTTAGGACGATTCTAAGGGCCCGTGCACTCTAGGGGGCCCACAGAGATCTGCTTTATAATTAATAACAGTACTATAATGTAATTATTAATGTATCTCTAAATTACAAGTAAAACAATTTATTAGAAATAACTAAAAATACGGCTTATATCTGCCCCTCGTGTCTGTCACATCGGTCACTGTCAAATTGCACCCCCCTCCTTTCACTGCATGGTTCAGTCCGTCAGTAGCGGGAAGAGAGATGCTGGAGTGCGATCGTCAGGTAAACAGCGCCTCCCGATGGTGAATGCGGTTATACTCATGCTGGTATTATTTAGTATTTTGGTCATTTATTTCATTAGCTGCATCCCAAATAACACACTATACATTAAATCAATAAGACACAAAATTATATGATAATTACCTGACAGTAATTTAAATTCCAAGTGCTAAACGCCTGGCCTTCTTGCTTGCAAAATCCTCAACCAAAGTGTATTGCACATTGTATGAGACACTATTGCAGTACAGTTATTTAAATAGTTACACATTGGTGTTTTGTGTGTTTAGAAATGTAAAAATTTAAGTGAATATTTGGTTGCTGTTCCTGTTTTTGTACTACATTTACATTTGAACAATAAATCATCTGCTAGCTACAGTCATGGCCGTTCTCTTACTAAATACTGATAAGCAGTGGACAAAATCAATAATAAAATGCATAGGTCAGTATAACTACACTGCAGACAAAGAGTTTGGATAGCTAGGTTGGTAGTAGGGGGCCCGTCCTAATATTTTTTCATGGGGCCCAAAATTGCTAGCGGCGCCCCTGACTACGCCTGTCAAACTTTTGTGCCTGGCACGTCTATTACAACATGTATGCACTGGTATCAGACATTGCCAGGGATATTATTAGTCATTTTTGGCGAACAGGTGAGATATCTGAGATAGCCAGACAAAAAAGGAGTGCAGTATGAATTACAGCGGTATATTTACGACATAATATGCAACCGATTAGAAAATAATTTAATTAAAATTGAAGCTAGGTTAGCTCAGCTGCCTCATACACTGACCATTCAACAGCAACTAATTAAACCGTGATTTCTCTTTTTCTTTTTAGCCAAAAAACTTGATAGATTGACTACTATGGTGAGAGCTTAAACGGAGCAGTGCTCATAATATCGAGCAAAAATAAAAGAAAAAGACAGCTGTGAAGCATAACCTGCTTTGTATTGTTGTAGGAAACACAGTTTAGATCTTTTTAGAGTAAGAGGTGTGTGAGTTATTGCCGTCTATCACTGAATGTGTCAGGAATATCGAAAACCAAACTCCGCTCCTTTAGCGCCCCTTACAGAGCTTGATCCACGCTGGCATTTCCCCCTCTGGGTTTTAGATTTTGAAAAGCGAAAAAAATTCCACCACCCTGTCCAAACTTTTAGGATACTGGGTATCAGATTTGCACAATCGATATGCACAATGTTTTGGCTTGTTTCCCTCACTCAAAAGCTTGACAGAACTCCTGCGCGTAGCTACAGTTGCTAAGCCACGACTGGTGTGTGGCAGTTTTTGGGTGTGGTTTAGTGAAGGGTCAATTGCAGCCAACTGTTTGGAAGCATTGCACACGTCCACGAAAATGTCCAAAATCTTTACATGCATTGACCCAGAGACTGTTTAGATGCATGTCACTGATGAGAAGATGACGGATGTTTGCTGTCTGATGACCAAAAGGGCCTTAAACAGCCAGCAGGCACAAGACGTTTGACGTTGTATCCTAATGTCATGGGGATGTTGCATTTTGTTTGGAAATGAAAATCAGCTTGACGTCAGAACCCAACATCAGGCCGATGTAAATGTCCAATGTCCAACCTAAAACCAACATCTAATGATGTTACAGCTTGACGTTGTGTGAACGTTACCACTATGATGTCTTTCAGACGTTGGATTTTGGTTGCCATATCTGAATAAATGTCAGTATTTAAAAGTATTTTCAATATGAGGGTGGTTTAAGATGTCGGCTCGACGTTGGATTTTGGTCACTTTCCAACACAATTTAAAATCAACCAAATATCAACGTCGCTATTGGACAACAAAGTAAGATCATCCTTAGACACTGGATAGACATTGAATTTTGGTCACCTGACATCACAACTAAAATCTAACCTAATATAAATGTCTTATGACGTTGTGTGCTTGCTGGGCAATAACTCGTTGTTGCATGTTACGTTGACACACACATGTACAAATTACATGCAAACGCATCTGCTTTTAACAACGTAATACTCACTACTCACTACTCTTGAGTACTTTTGAAAGGGCTACTTTTTACTCATACTTAGAGTAATATTTACAGCAGATACTTTTACTCTACTCACACTACATTTTTAGGCAAGTAATGGTACTTTTACTTGAGTATGATTTTTCAGTACTCTTTCCACCACTGCATATAAGATGCTTTGCTCACACTGTTAATCTGGCTGCACAGAGAGGGATACGGGCGTTCACCAGATGTCCCGACTTTAATATGGGGTTCTCTGAAACTATGAATATTTAACTTTAATTTTATTTAGGCTATTTTATTTACCAAACCAACACAATCTCACGTCAACTTGTGTTTTGGCGCTGAAGCATATAGCGCGCTTGTTTTGAAGTGCATCACCGCAAAGGTCATTCATTATTCTTTTTTATCTAGTAAATAACTGACCAACCAAAACCACATCACAATTCAGATAAAAATTATACCTAACGAAATTCGTTTCAAAAAGTTATTTTTTTCCAAGAAAAATGTATGAGATATATTTTTGTTTGTGCCTGTCCAACTGTGCGGTGAAAATTTGTTCCGCTCCAGGGAAAATAAGAATTTAATAGTTCACAGCAGAAAGGGCACGGCCCGTGCGAGCTTTCTCCATCTTCTCAATTGTGTTGGGCACTGCTAGGTTCAGTTTGGAGGCATTTTGACGCCAGTGTCCATTCCGTGTCAATGAAATGGAAAGTTAGCGACATGTAAAGTGTCATTTTTGTACTCTAACATCTGTTGTAAGTGAAAAATACTCGACTGTGGTGGAATTGGGCTGTTGCAGCTCACCACGGATACGTTTGTAGGCTCGTAGAAAAGCTGTTTTGGAGAAATATGTACGTCCGGACAATTCATTAGCTGTCGGGTGTGGTTACGAGGTCTCCGAAAGAAAAAAAAAAAGTATTGAAAGACACTATTTTTTTCGCAGAGATTCTTGGTTACTGCATCAGTGCATTTGTTCCACCTCACATTGTCCCTCCTATATTTTGTGCATCACTAATTGATGGCTGCACCTGTTTGTCTGACTTCTGCGTCAATTTTTTTTTTACTGCATTGCCCATTTTGGCAGCCTTATTCTTGTGCGCTTTGTATAAATTAGTTGTTTCCTCCACATGCTGCCACATTTGTCAGGCAAAGTTTACATCTCTTAAATGTAAGAGAACTTGATTGAAAAAGAATTTTCAACATGCTCGAATCATCTCCACAATGGAGTTTAGTTCTGTTTGTTTTTCAACAGTATTTCGTTACAAAAAAACAGAAGTTTTATAGCTTTGTCTATTTATTTATTTTATATTTGGCTATTTATATAGTTAATAATTTGCATGGTTAATCTTGTTCTTTTTTGTTCAGTTTATAAAGATTTTTCAAATGAATTGATAAAAAATATTGTTTTAAAAAAAAAATTCCCACCCCTCACGAAAATAAATCGTGATACGAATCGAATCGTGGGTCAAAAATCGTGATACGAACCGAATCGTGGGTTTGGTGTATCGTTACAGCCCTAACAGCTACGCATGCGTTTGAACCATTCTCGTGGTATTGTACCACTTTAAGTAAACGCCTACTGATTCGCTGTCTGATTCAAAAGAGTTTTGAATCAAGATCCGACTCAAACTGCAGTACCGCCAGGTTGCTTAAACCTTTAGGACACGAGTAAACCGCATTTGCTTTAAAGAGCCCATATTATACATTAAAAAGGGTCATATATTGGTTTTGGGAGTCTCCAACAGCAGGCTGATATGCATGTATGGTCAAAAAACACTTTCACTGTCTTATAATCTGCATTTATTTTTACCTCATTATCCCAGCGACTCCTATATGAATCGTTCAGTGATTCATTTGTTCCAAAACTCCTCCTTAGCACGACGCTAAACTGCGCTGATTGGACCGATGACCCAGTCTGTTGCGATTGGTCGACAGCGCTCAGCATGATATAATGCCCACCACGGCTTATCAACATTGTAGTCATAGTGTGTGCGTGAGCTAATCTGCTAACACTAGTTTTTATAGGGAGTTGCCCGTATTTCAGACACATCACCCCCAAAACTAACCCCCGATCTCCCAGCATATCACTCTATTCTTAACCAGAAGTAAAAACAGCGACACATTCAGTATTAGTGCACACAGCGGCAACAACTGAACCATTATAAACAGCACCGCCGCACGTCTGTAGGAGAGCTGATGGTGGCCATGGCAATTTTAATCCGTAAACAAATCGGCACGCGTCGCGTTTACAACGTGCTTTTAGACGCGAAATGAGAATACAAGTTAACCAGATACACTAGAAGCGGTTACAAGTTACAAAACACAGTTAAATGCATCATTTACAAGCTAGAGAAAACAATGAGGCACCGTTTTAAATCGCACTTACTCACACTTGTTGGATAGCAGGCCAGAAAATGTCCCAGTGCTCCGAATCCTCCATTGTAAGCACTCCTCAGAGGGAACACAGCACATGGCTGGGTTTAATGCTGAGGTATTTCTGCAGAAATAAGCCTCAACTACTGACTCATCAAAGTCTCATGTCTGGTTCATCTACACACTTCCAATATCCAGCCGACTGATTTCAGCCCAAACCCTCTCCAGAAGGTTTTTACCTGCATAATCAAGTTCAAAACTACCTGGCAACTTTTTCTCACTGCTGTTGTTTGTGGGTGGGATTGGGGGTTTCGAATCTCCCAAAGCTGCGCGCGCATAGATGGGCGGGGCTTATGTTTCGTGTTCACGACATGCCAAAACGGCTAAAGACTCGAAAGCACAGCGACTCGTTTGAGGAACTATGAGTCGACTCTTTTATGGATGAATCAATAGTTTTAAACACTTTGCACTTTCAGATTTAAGCCTTAGCTGGACACTTCACTTAGAGCTGTGTTACACACTGCATCCAAGCTCATTTTCAAAAACCCATAATAGGGGCTCTTTAAACATTGTTAGTACAGTAGATGCAGGCCAATGTGATGATTAAAAATTTTACATTAACCGAATAATATGTATTGATTATACTCATGTTTTGTTCACTTGCATTTTATTTATTTGTTTTAGCATAGTCCATGCCCGAATCCAAACGGCAAGCCGCGAATGTTTACTGTCATGCTATTTGTTACATATTTTTGCGTGTCTTTCATAATTGTTTTCAGCCCAGGACTGCATTCATAAAACATTATTTTTTGACGTATTTTCAGGTAAGTGAGTTTGCTGTTATTCTTTGCTTTTGGATTCAGAGTTTATTACTTAAATACAAATAAATGCAGGTTTATTTGCTTTGCTTTGCACGATAACTATTCTTCCAAAGCAGATTTTCAGTTGCACGTTATTACACTACAATCAAATTCAGAAAAGTTATGGTGTTGTAAAGTAGGGTGGATACAATACATGGTTAACCTGCAGTTAACAATATATAGGGAGGGACCTTTCAAAAAAAGGTGATGTCTATATGTATAATACTGTACTTTTCAGTAAAGTGTATTTGTGAATAAATGGGGTTTTACAACAGGGTTTGTTTAATGAGTAATCATGTTAATGAGCAGTAATGTTTTATATAAACATTTGAGCATCAAGTCAATAGTTGTTGCTATGCAGGTTGTGTGTTGAAGGTATGGTGAATTAGTCTGGCGTTTGACATTCATTAGACATTCGGTTTCAAACCAATTCAATTCTTCACTCCTGTTAGAGTTTGAGCCAAAAATATGTGCCCTGTAGGGGTCCAAGCTACATTAAATAGACCAAAGGGATTTATTAGCTCATTTCAATGAATCGGATCTTGAGGATTCGAATCATTGATTCGACTCAATAGAGTCAGATTGAATCAGATTAAAAGATTCACACTTTATCTACCATTCGCCCAGCGAATAGAAGAGATCGTATGTCACCAATCTTGTTTATATTATTTACGTGGCCAACGATAATAACATAACACAGTATTGGGTTAACTTTTAGCAAGGTAACAAAATCTACAGCTCGAGGCAATGACTGATAAGCACATAAACGTGAACAGTTCTTATAAAATGAGAACAAAGATTTATTGAGCTACACTACGATACATGAAACTAACTACATAATAAGCAAACAACAAACAAATGCACGCACACATTCACACATACACACAGAGGCAGTTCGGAGGATGCAAAATGAGTTGACGACAGACCCAAGTCAATTCTAGTACTTCTGACTAGATCTTAGAATCACACCTGAGAAACCACAAAAGCAGAGATTGAGCTTATCTTTAACTGCTTAACATCAATCAGCACCAGATCAGTTAGAGACAACGTTAGTTCGTGTTACTTGCGATTTTGCTGAAGAAAATCTTGAATCTCCCTCGCTGACTTGATCTTGGAATGCACGTCGGTCCTGATTGGGTGGCGACTCGCTTCGGTGACGTCTTTCAGTTCACTCCCTCATGAGTGGCTGTTGTCTTTGGGTTGTCAAGGTGACGGTCTCTGACGAGTGTCGGTTTGCGGAAGCTCGTGCGGTCTTGGCTGGGTCGAGACTAGCACGGAAAGTTCTTGATGACCCAATCGCGTGGCGGAGCGGTGTCCGTGCAGAGCGAGAGGGGGCAGATAGCATAGCTTGCGCGAGCAGCTAATGCCAAAAAGCAAAGATTTTACGGTTGCAGGGCGGTTTTAAGCGACCTGGTCTGGTCCATCCCTGTGGCTCCATCTTCCAATGAGCAGTGCCCATGAGGAGCGAGTACACGCCCCACATCATGTAGTAAAAGTCACTGATTAACAGAGAATGCATGTGGGTTTCACGTGGTAAAATCCCTTGTAAGTTTGTAACTCTTATATCGAAGGTTACAAAATGAATACCTTCGTCCTACAAACTTTTCATTTATATCACTGCATCGCAAATGTTATTAGCTACAATTTAATACCAGACATGAAACATTTCAGACACACACAGTTTTACCTGTTATAAGGGTTAAAACAACACATCGATCAACCTGGTTGGTTGGAATACACAACATGTTAGGAAAACCTATAGCATATCATTCAAAAGATGCATCTGCCTTTGTTTTGCATATTTCAAGAGATTCTCTTCAATTTCATGTATGGATTAAAAATCCAGAGATCTCTCAGTCTCTAGGAATTGAATAATTGGCGGGCGAACAGTGCGCCCTAAGGCCAGCACATGACCAAGGAGTCATTAAACAGTCTCGTGACACGAAGCCCGCCGAAACTCCTATAAAACGCCTTTGTTTTAGACTTAATAATTAACGAAGTTAGCCGAAGGGTCTTCCGAACATCTGGCACAAGTAAGATTCGAAATAAGGATCCTCTGTTCGGTTATGACATAGCCCTCAGGGCCAGGTCTAAATGACAGACAATGTGGCACCAATTTCCAGTCCTGATTCGAACTAGTTATGAAAGTTCTGCACATCTTCTGCGGTGATTCCTTACAGCCCTAATCTTAATTTCTTGATTTAAAAAAATAACCATACAAATGAATTAAACAATTAAATCGAATGAAATTATACAATAAAACCAGGACTAAACTGTTTAGAAAAACATCTTGGTTATTGCACAAGAACAAAGCTTGTGCATCATACAGAATAGCCTAGAATAATATTTTGACAATTTTAGAATTTATTTGATTTTTTTTTATCACAAATAGTGTCAGAGTTTAATTCATTTAAGTGTTTACAGTGTATTCAACTTAATAAAAATATGGATTCATTACTGTATATAAACCAACAAAGGCATAACTAAAAAAACAAATCTTCATAGAGATACATTTGAGATAAAATATTCAAATCAACTCTAAAATTGTTTAAATAATATTCTCTATCATGCACAAGCATTGTTTTTTACAGAAATGCCTTTGTTGATTTTATATACAGTAATGAATCCATATTTTCTGTATGTCAGATACAATGTAAACGCTTAAATGAATAGGCAATAATAGTTATAAATGTTTAGGTTTGATTTGAATGTTTTATCACAAGTAGTGTCAGAGTTTAATTAATTAAAGTACAGTGTATCCAATATACTAAAAGTATAGATTCATTACTGTATATAAAATCAACAAAGGCATAACTTTAAAACACAAAGCTCAAATAATTAGTAATTTTTAGAGTTGATTTGAGTGTTTTATCACCAATAGTGCCAGAGTGTAATTGACTTTTACCATTTTTACATAAAAAGTTATTTTAAAATTATTATAAAATAAACAAAGTGCTAATTCAAATGACTTTTGCATTAACCAGGATGTTTTCTGAACATTTTAGTCCAGGCTTTATTGTATAATTTCATATGGTTTAATTGTTTAATTTATTCGTCTGGTAAATTTTGAAGTTTGCAAGTTCTCCCTGTGTTCGCGTGGAGTTCAAAGAGTCCAAAGATATATGTTATAGATGAATTGGGTAAGCATTAAAACATGTCTTACCTGCATGCTAACATAATCTGAAAGCCTGAAATTAACTGGTTTCCATTGCATTACCTTTTTGAAATTCTACTAATTAAATTTCTGCACTTGTGATTACAGGTGGCAATTGCATCAGAGGGAGAGCAATTTCAAATTCCTACTTATGTCAATGGAACAACTCTCCAATGCTACACTAAAGAATTGAAGCAGTTCCTTGTCTTCTGCCCTTGAAAAAAATGAAAAAGGAACTCAAGCTGTTGACGATGAAGAATAAGTTCCGGCGTTAATTCATCTTTCTTTCTTTCTTTCTTTCTTTCTTTCTTTCTTTCTTTCTTTCT
>CAIGQQ010029945.1:0-11228 GCA_903798035.1 Danio albolineatus | reverse complement strand
TCTTTCTTTCTTTCTTTCTTTCTTTCTTTCTTTCTTTCTTTCTTTCTGCGCATGTGCTGAGTGAGTGGGCGGAGCTTTGAGTGAGTGTTTGGCGTGTGTGCAGGTACGAGAGATTTACTTTTTTCTATCCTTTTTCTCTTCTTTTTGAGGTTATTGACCACATTAAATTAAGAAAGGGAATTAATTAAACTTATACCAGAGCATCTGCTCTCGGTTTTCTTGTCAGAATGGCTATGACGGGGAGTCTGAGCAGATTTCCTGACACGCGTCAAGGAATCAAAGTGGACTCCGCTGCTAATGTGGAAGAGTGTAGCTTGGCAATAGGTGAAGTTGTGGGCACTGAAAACATCATGTCAGCCTCTCGTATGAATAATGCAATCATAGTGTTTGTAAAGACTGTGGATTTGGCGAATCAGTTAGTTGAAAGTGGGATAGTTATTGGTTGAATTTTCACCCTGGTGCTTCCCCTGTCTACTCCATCCAAAAGAGTAACTTTGTCCAATGTACCCCCTTTTATTTCAAACGAGGTGCTGACAGGAATGCTTTCTCGCTATGGCAAACTTGTTTCTTTTCGGCGTTATGCCTATATGATTTTGCAGGACAACTTGGACGAATTAGACGTGGCTTTAAACTTTCGTCAGCATGAATTTAATTATGTAATATTTGTGACTACAAACAACATGAAGTGTTTTGCCTGCAGTGAATTGGGTCATTTGATCCACGCATGCCCCGGTAGAGTAAAACAGCAAGATGAAAATCGTTTACCGGGTGTTGGCGAAAAAAATTATGCTGCGGCATTCTGATATGCAGAATGACGCGCCCCCTGTGGCTGGTGTTTGTGACGCGCCTAGCACTGACATTCTTTAGGAGTCTGTACCACAGACTGTAGCTGAGGTGATCCTAACTGATAAAAATGATGAGAGGAGAAATGATGTGGTTGATGTGGAAAGAGACGGGTCGTTTCAAGTAGATGAGCAGCCAATAAGGGCTGCGGTGGATGCATCGCGAAAGAGCAGTAACCCAGTTATAGCTGGAGAGCAAGCATCCTTCAATAAAGAACAGGATCAGAATCTGGACATGGACTTAGATGACAGTGCTTTTAAGATGCATCAAAAGAGACGCTTAAAACAACAGAATACTGGTAAACAGGCAAAAAAGACGGATAATTGCGATCTGAGTCAATCCGAAACTGAGAGTGAGAGCAATCTCTCAGAATGCAGTGTGTCCTGCAGTTTACCATTAAGCGTTTTTTCTAGCCGAGTTTACACTGTTGACGACATAAAGTTATTTCTTAAAGTGACAAAAAATACCAGAAATCTTAAAATTGAGGAATATTTTCATGGAAAAAACAGCTTTTTAGGAGTGAAGGAGGTTTCAATAAACAGGAGGTGTTTCGGCTAGAAAAACTGCTTGGCAAACCTATTTTTATATGTGTATATGTTCCAGTTAATGCTTTAGAAAGGATGGTATTCCTTGATACATTGAGTAACGTGTTAAGTAGTTGTGACTGACAAAGTTTTGTTTTTAGGAGGGGATTTTAATTGCACTGAGAGCATCCTTGATAGAAATCATGTTGAACCATACATGGCTTCACAGAAGCGTTTCATTCAGTTTAGAAAAACCCATGAAATTGTTGATGTCTGAAGGACTTTTAATGGCAGTCAAAGACAGTATACCTGGGCTCATACTTATGACAATCTGATTTCAGTAGCTAGATTAGATAGATTTTATTGTTTTAAGCACCATTTTAACCTTTTCAGAAGCTGTTTAATTTGCTCAGTGAGTTTCTCTGATAACAGTTTGTTACAGTGTGTTGTATCTCAAAGGTCTATTAAGTCAAAAAGTGCATATTGGCATTTTAATAGTAATTTACTGTCTGATACACAGTGCAGGGTTCCTGCGGGTCCTTAAAAAGTCTTAAAAAGTCTTAAGTTAAAATCCGGGAAATTAAGGTCTTAAATTGTCTTAAATTTACCGTAAAGTTGCTGTAGGTATTAAATTTTTAGCCGGTGTGTTTAATGACGATAGGAAAGCTCAGTCATTGGAAAGCACAGTGGTCCACCGTAAAACATCTAATAGTTGATCAATTTAGTATGTGTGAAACAGGAGTGAAATGACAGTCTCCGTGATTTATTAGCTAATTACGGTAGGTCGGCTACAGATGCTGACGTCGGTCTGCGCATGCGTGCTGCCATTAAAAGCACGGTTGTCATGGTGAGGTGACCATGGGGCTCAAAGCCGTCGAGTCACTCATGAAAGGAGAAAAGCACCAGTGGTACGTTCCAGCAGCTAATCATAGCAGGTCCAGGTTAATCCTTGCATTGTTTGCAGCTCGACCTAAGTTTAGTTACTAGTTGTGTCCATGTTACTAGTTCAGACGCGATGCCACCTCACAGTCGGCTATGACAAGTTTCACTTCACCGCCAGACACCCGAAAGTCAGAGGTACTGTGAGTTCTCCATACCAGGGGTTTTCAAGCCTTTAGGACACACGCCCCCCATTTTGGCCAGTTTCACTCGCGCCCCCCTCTCCCCAGAGCCAAAATTATTATCCATGTGTAAACATTCACATACTACTTGCTGCGTTTAAGTGCATAGCAAAGGGGCGTCGCGAGACCCAATTTGAAAAGCGCCAGTGCCCCAGTAAATGCTTTGAGATATAATTTACTTCATATGCAAAATGTATTTATTAAGACTGGTAATCCCAGAATAAAGATGTTATTCTCTGTGCAACGCTGGTGAAAGCAGTGTGTGTGTGTGTGTGTGTGTGTGTGTATATATATATATATATTATATATATATATATATATATATATATATATATATATATATATACATACATACATACATACATACATACATACACACACAGAGAATACAGCAAGGACCAAGATGGCAGAATTTATCACTAAATAGAATTCTTTTAGAAAAGATGAAAGGAAAAAAGAAGGGAGTTGGTGGACCTAGACAATGTAATTGAGAAGATGACAAGAGAGATGCCACATGTCTTGAGGAGAATTTGGGATTGTTACAAAGCAAAGGGTTTCTCTAATTAAAAGTCATGTAATACCATTTGTGTTTTCTAACAGGTATGTAGATTATTTGTCAACATTTTGGCTTGTGAAAGGCTTTTTTGAGGACTTTCATTATTGAGCTTATTTTCAGTATTCTATTCTATATGGTTCCTTAATACAAGGCATTGTGTTGTTTAGTGTAATCCAACTTATCTATGTTATGTTGGCTCTGTTCTACATCACAAAGGAACAAAAAAAAGAAAAGAATAAGGTCTCAAAGAAAAGTGTTTTTGCTTTTTTTTTTTTTTTTTTTTACTTACCAAGTTTACGCATTGCACATAATTGATACCAAATGGAAAACTTTAAAGTTTTGATTTCCATTGTAGGAGGCAATAAATTGAAAAACCTTCATTAATTCATTTTCTTTTCGCTTAGTCCCTTTATTAATCCAGGGTCGCCACAGCGGAACGAACCGCCAACTTATCCAGCACCTGTTCCACGCAGCAGATGCCCTTCCCAGTGGCGCAAAAAGGGGGTGTGCAATATATGCTGCGCAAAGTGCCCCACACATAGGGGGGCGCCATTGTGCCAAAACTATTTTTGAAATTATCTTTATTAAAAGTTTCAAATAATAAAAATAAATTAATATTTTTGGTTAAAAATGTTTATCCTGTATATTATATGGATATAATATTCATATAAATAACATTATCGCCACCCAGATTCCGTATGGGCCTATTTCAGACAAGATAGAAAATAATATTTGGATTAAAAAATTCCCCTATATAAATTTTATATTATAACTATTCTTAACCCCGTTAAAACTGACACATAAACAAATAGTCAGAATAGTCACATTTTCTGGAACTGAGATGTTTATCAATTCTTCTATCAAGATCCATTTTTATACCATATACATGTTTTTATAAATTTATTATGAATCTTATTGATACAGCCTTTTGGTAACTTTTTTTTGCTTAAAACTAATTCAATTTAGTTAAAACAAAAAGTTTCCCCGTGACATTTTGTCTTTATTTTTACAGTTTAGTCTTTTTTATTTCATTTCGTGAGAGGTGTAATAGTTTCAGTCAATTGTTCATGCAAAGACAGACCTGACACCTCTCATAGTATGCATGTGTGAAGTGATTGCATTTTTAAGTATTTTTTGCCCTTTAGGACTCCCATATCTATCATTTTGTTTTAGCAAAAGTACAAAAAGTACAAAACCAAGGCATGTCAAGGTGCTTTAATCATTTACTGTGACTGTTTAACTTTGACATGTTGATGAGGAAAAAATAGGGGGGGGGCAAATCTTGAACCCGCATACCCCTCAGTTAATGTGCTGTTGCGCCCCTGGCCCTTCCAGCTGCAACCCATCCCTGTGAAACATCCATACACACTCATTCACACTCATACACTACGGACAATTTAGCCTACCCAATTCACCTATACCATATGTCTTTGGACTTGTGGGGGAAACCGGAGCACCCAGAGAAAACCCACGCGACCACAGGGAGAACATGCAAACTCCACACAGAAATGCCAACAGACCCATCCGAGGCTCGAACTAGCGATCTTCTTGCTGTGAGGCGAACGTGCTACTCACTACGCCACCGTGGCGCTCAATTGAATAACCTATTCTAAAGAAATTATGAAATTTTTGGGTCTTAAATTGTATTTGTTGAGGTCTTAAAAAGGTCTTAAAAAGCATTAAATTTTACTTTTAAAATGGTGCAAGAACCCTGCAGTGTTGTGCAAGTTACCTCAAAGCTGTAACACATTACTGATTACTTGTTACTGTTATTTAAATGTAATCCCTTACCTTACAATATTACTGTCTCAAAATTGTAATATGTTACATGACTACATATTACTTTTTAGTTACTTTCACCAAAATAGCTACAGAATTAGAACTTAACATTGTAAAATGACCAAATGTACTGCAGAGCATTTTACATCCAGTGCAAAGCGATATGATGTAGCAGAATGACTGTGACGTATCCAGGCTACTAACAATATAGTTATAGTTGAATGTGAATAAACGTGCAATACTTTCTCCTTACACACTTGTACACAGCACCTTATAACAATATACATTGCAATAGTTCTTACGCATTTGTACACAGCACCTTATAACCTATATATTTATAACAAATCTGTACATACATTTCAACATTCAGATCTTGTAGGTCTGACTGCATCTCTGTTTAATGTCTATCGTCTTTTTTTAAATATTTATTCTGTGTTGTCACTTGTCACTTTATGTACACTGGATGCTTCTGTAGCCAAAGCAATTCCTTGTGTGTGTGAAGCACACTTGGCAATAAAACTGATTCTGAAAATAGACTTACATATAAATGTTTTATCTAATAAACCAAAACATTTTTGGCTGTGCGTTATATGATGAGATATTTCCAGCACTTATAAGACACAGAGAATAGACGTTGAGTGTAAAGAATTTATTTGTGTAATTTAACATTTATTAAACAGCCAAAAGGTGCACCATACTAATCAAATAAAAAACATTTAAACAAAAATATAACTAACGCAAGCAGAAATGCTACTAATAGAATATAGGGGAAAACTTGATAAGTTATTATAGCCTACTGTACTATTTACTCTTCAAATAAATAAAATGTGGTCTTCCACATTGTTGATGAGATTTGAGGACATTTTCCCAGTCATCCTCATCATTTTGAGGAAAAGCTGTTCCACAGGGCCCCTGAACACATCTATTGGCATGTACAGTGTTTTGAACAATACTATAGTAAAGTACTTCAATGAATATGTTGTGGTAATACTATAGTTGCTATGGTAACACAAGTGAAATATAAGCAAAACAGTACTTTACTGTCCTAAGACTACACTTTGTATTTCATTTTATCAGTTCACTATTCTTAATACTACAGATGGCTGAAGCATTTATTAACAAGTTGAAAATTATAGCCTAAAACATAGGCAGTACACCTAACACTTAAAAACACTAGTATTTATTTTAGAATTTACCTTAACCTGTAGGTAAATAGTGTAGAAATATCTCTGGATATATAGTATAAGATAATATAATCTCTGGAGAGCAAAAGCAGGAGAGCAAAAAGAGGAGGAAACACCAGGCACAAATTGTGAGTCTGCATCATCTGACGGAGCAGCCGTGTTTTGAGGGCACGTGAGGAGTTTTGTCCACGAACAGAGGAAACGAAACCGGCGCGTTCGCTCGCTCGTATTACATGAATCCGTTTGTCAGTAAAAATAACACCATATGCACTAACGTCCATCTCGCGAATGTACTGTCTTCTGCCATTTTCATCAATTTGCCGCTTTTCCGCTGTGCGTTAGGGCTTAACATTACTGCGCACCGGGCTGAGTCAATAGCCTCGGACCTCGAGCTCACAGGCTGAAATCACTCCGCGTTCAAAGTAAACAGTTCCAATAGCCAGAGGGAGATTAATGACAACACACGCCGCGCGTATATTCACTGACCACGAACAGGAAATAGAACTGCGCTATTTTTATTTGTTAATCTCTTGCGGGTGAAAAGTGTGTTGTAACGCACGCGTTACTGAACATGTACCGAGTAAAATATTACTGAAAATGCATTAGTAATGCCTTACACTACTGCGTTACAGGAAAATGTAATACATTACTGTAATACATTACTTTTATAACGCGTTACTCCCAACACTGCTGATAAACTTTTTAAGGATATTTTTAAAGAGTTCTGGAAGAATTTTAGAATGACAAAAACATCTTTTAAATGTTTACAGCATTGGTGGGAGGTTGCAAAGGTACAAGTTAAACAGCTGTGCCAACAATATACTCTTAATGTCACAGGAGACATTCTCCGTTCAATGAAATCAATTGAGAAGGAGCTGGTAGAGCTTCAGATGCTTGTTGACAGTACATCTAATTTGGCCCATTTGGACACTTTTAATAAGAAAAAAAATATTTTAGGTAAATTATTGGATACCGTTACACAAGGAGCGCTGGTCAGATCACGCTATCAGAATATAGAGTTGATGGATGCACCTTCTAAATTATTTTTTAATTTAGAGAAAAAAAAATGGACAAAGAAGGCTTATTCATGCTTTAAGATCAGAGGAGTTTTGTTGACAGATCCTTCTGATATTCGAAAAAGAGCGGTGAGCTTTTATGAGGATTTGTATAAAAGTGATCTTTTGCACGAACAAACTACTAATGTTTTCTTTGAAAACTTGCCTCAGCTGTCCCAAGAGGCTAATGCTGAGATCAGCAAGGCCTTGACTCTGGAGGAGTTGGAAGAGGCTCTGCAAAGCATGGAATGTGGTAAAGCACCTGGACTTGATGGGTTGTCAATTGACTTTTATAAGTGTTTTTGGCCCGAGGTGGGTCCGGACCTATTGGAGGTGCTCAAAGAAAGCCTGGCCTATGGGCGGCTTCCCACAAGTTGCCGTAGAGCAGTTCTCACGTTACTGCCAAAGAAGGGAGAGCCGAACGACATCAAAAACTGGAGACCAGTCAGTTTGTTGTGTAATGATTACAAATTGCTTTCAATAGTCCTGGCAAACAGATTAGGGGGAGTATTGGAGCAGGTGATCCATCCTGACCAGACATATTGTGTACCTGGTAGACGTATTGACGGATTTCAAGGTGCTTTCTTCTACTAAAGTGAATTGGTCTAAAAGCGGGGACATTTTTATTGGGAAATGGTTAAATGGAGAACCAAACCTCCCAGATGGTTTACTTTGGACCAGGGAAGGTTTTAAGTATCTGGGAGTGTTTTTAGGAAATGAAGTAGTTGTACAAAAAAACTTTGAAGGTGTTGTTGAAAAAATAAAAGGCCGTCTTAGTAAATGGAATTTTTTGCTTCCAAACATGTCTTATAGAGGCCGCATACTGATAACTAATAATTTGTTGGCATCTTCTATGTGACATCGGTTAATGTGTGTGGATCCTCCTTTTAATCTTTTATCAAAAATTCAGTCAATTTTAATAGATTTCTTCTGGGATAAGCTACACTGGGTTCCCAAAGCTGTGTTGTATTTGCCCAAAGAAGAAGGGGATCATGGACTTGTGCATTTACAGAGCCGAACCACAGCTTTTCGGCTTCGTTTTGTGCAAAGACTTTTGAATGGACCATTGGACGCGAACTGGAGATCCATAACTTTTCTGCTAATGCAGTCCTTTGGAAATGAGGGCATTGAGTAAACTTTGTTTTGGCTGAATCCTAAAAGGATGGATTTATCCAAACTCCCAATTTTCTACCGTAACATCTTCAAGATATGGACTTTGTTTACTGTGCACAGACCCTTAAACACAACTTCCTTACACTGGCTGCTACAAGAACCTCTGATCTGTGGTTCATGCATGGACATGTCCTTTAGGGGAACCTTTCCAGCACTCAACGAAATACTTTCATCAGCTAAAATAACAACTCTTGAGCGTCTATTAAAGTCAGCTGGAAAAGACTTTAAGAATACTGACTCAGTTGCCGGACATTTAGGTCTTCATTCCAAACGGACAGTTACGAAGCTCCTTGAGCAATGGAGGGCTTCTCTCACAACTGAAGAGATCAGGTTGTTGGAGGACTATTTTGAAGGGCTAACCATTCCAAATTGTAATGATGGTTTCCCGTTTTTGTCATTGTCTCCCAATTTAGAAAACTGGTGGGTGTTTTTACATTGTAAAGATGTGACACTGATTGGGCCAGAGTCAGCTTCTGGGAAGGTTTTATATAAAACATGTGTTAAAGTTTTTAACAAAATGTTTTATAAACAACAGAGTGGACACTCCATGGCGTGAGGTTTTACAGTTGAGTGAGGAAGAGCAACCTCAGTGGCAACCATTGTACAAGTCACCATTAACTAAAAGACTTGGGGATTTACAATGGAGAATTTTACATGGTGCTGTTGCAGTTAATGCTTTTATTTCAATTTTAAATCCTGATGTTGTTCACGACTGCCCTTTCTGCTCGAAGAGAAAACTGTTTTTCATACATTTATGCAATGTTCCAGACTTGAGCCTTTGTTCACTCTTTCACAGAATTTGTTTGTGTCTTTTGGAGAAACCTTCTCCACTAAAACTTTCATTTGTGGATTCAAATATGTCCAGAGGAAACGCTTCAAATGTCAGCTTCTTAATTTTTTGTTAGGTCAAGCTAAAATGGCAGTATATAGTACTAGAAAGCAAAAAAATTGAAGGGAATGTGAATCACAACATGTTGGCAGTTTTTGCTGATTCTGTTACGGCTGGGTGTGACGATGACAACAGAGGCGAGGATCCAATCGCAGATATTTATTAAAGTCAGTATAGCAGTGGTCAACAGGGGCAAACAGTTGTATGCAGGAATTCCAGAATCGTAGTCATGCAGGCAAAAAGATCACAAGGGCTGGCGGCAGGCAAGAATAACAAAAAGCAAGGGCTATGGTCAAAAAACACAGAAACAGGAACAAGGTAACGCGTTGTATGGTCACTAACATATCGCAATACTCAGCAAACAGGATGAGTGTATGTGCTGTTTATGTAGTGTGTGAAATCAGTCCAGCAGCAGCTTCAGCTGTGAGAATCTAATCAGATGGTGATCTGGAGCAGGTGTTTGTGTGTGTTGCATGACTGGATCTGTAGTCCGTATATAAGCAGATTTGTAGTTCCTGGAATGTGTGTGTGAACCAGCGATCTCTGACAGAGGAGAGATCACTGGTGATCGTGACATTACCCCACCTCTAAGGAGCGGATTCCAGACGCTCCAAACATAGTTCAGGCGGGAGGTGGAGCGGAGGCGGAACAGGGGGAGGGATGGAGGGACAAAAACCATGTATATGCGGAGGACTTGGAACTTAGGTATAGGAGACAGTGTCAGTTCGTTTAACCCCAGTGGGTCAAGAGGCTTAGGTTCAGGATGACCTGGCGGTTCGTTTGACCCCAATGGGTCAGGAGGCTTTGGCTCAGGGAGCACTGGAAGTTCGTTTAACCCCATTGGGTCAGGCGGCTTCGGCTCAGGATGCACTGGCAGATCGTTCAACCCCAGTGGGTCAGGAGGTTTTGGTTCAAGGAGCACTGGCAGTTCGTTCGACCCCATTCGGTCAGGCGGCTTCGGCTCAGGATGCACTGGCAGATCGTTCGACCCCAGTGGGTCAGGAGGCTTTGGTTCGAGTACTGGCAGTTCGTGCAACCCCAGTGGATCAGGAGGCTTGGGATCAGAAAGAACTCTCAGTTCGTTTGACCCCAGCGAGTCAGGAGGCCTGAGTTCAGGAAATACTGGCAGTCTGTTCGACTCCAGCGAATCAGGAGGTCTGGGTTCAGGACGTACTGGCAGTTCGTTCGACTCCAGCGGGTCAGGAGGCCTGAGTTCAGGAAGTACTGTCGACTCTGGCAGCTCTGGCGGCAGCGACGTCGACTCTGGCAGCTCTGGCGGCAGCGACGTCATCTCTGGCAGCTCTGGCGGCAGCGACGTCGACTCTGGCAGCTCTGGCGGCAGCGACGTTGACTCTGGCAGCTCTGGCGGCAGCGACTCTGACAACTCAGACGAAGGCATTTTCAGAACAGGAACAACGACAGGAACTATGGCTAGTACAGACTTGAAACATGAAACCTTCTTGTGAATTAAGGTCAGAGTGACGCTTACCCCTTTCTGAGCTGGAGGACTGTGAAAGGCTGGCCGCGTGAAACGTCTGGACGGTGCTGGCAAGGCAAGGAGCCTGGCTGGGGCCGGCAGGGCAGGACGTCTGAGTGGTGTAGGCAGGGCCAAGAGCTTTACTGGGGCTGGTAGTGGAAGGAACTGGACTGGAGCCGGCAGGGCAAGACGTCTGGGTGGTGTCAGCAGGGCCAAGAGCTTTACTGAGGCTGGTAGTGGAAGGAGCTGGACTGGAGCCGGCAGGGCAAGAGGTCTGGGTGGTGTCGGCAGGGCCAAGAGCTTGACTGGGGCCGGCAGTGCAAGGAGCCGGGCTGGAGCCGGCAGGGCAAGGAGCCTGACTGGGGCCGGCAGGGCTAGAAGCTGGGCTGGAACTGGCACTGGCGGGCGCACTGGGGCTGGAGCCGACACTGGCGGGCGCACTGGGGCTGGAGCCGACACTGGTGGGCGCACTGGGGCTGGAGCAGACACTGGCGGGCGCACTGGGGCTGGAGCAGACACTGGCGGGCGCACTGGGGCTGGAGCAGACACTGGCGGGCGCACTGGGGCTGGAGCCGACACTGGCGGGCGCACTGGGGCTGGAGCAGACACTGGCGGGCGCACTGGGGC
>CAIGQQ010029944.1:0-14228 GCA_903798035.1 Danio albolineatus | reverse complement strand
TTTTGCTTAGAAATATCTAAAATATTTATTTTTATTATTCATTTATTATTGTATTGATAAATGTATTAAATTATAATATTTTTTGATAGGGCAAAAAAAATCTTTTCCATCTGGGCCATTTGAAAAATTCCTTAGCCTTTAGGCATTTGAGTCTAAAATTTCATTCATAATGGTCTTAAAAATGTCTTTTAAAGTCTTACATTTAACTCGGTAGAACCTGCAGAAACCCTGGTTTAAAGTTCGTCAAGAAAAAGTGGATGCCCCAATATTAAATATGCTGAATGAAATGGACACTAAAATAATTAATTGTTATAAAACATTGTACAGTATTCTAAACTATATGATGTTGCTGTGGGACGACGTGAGACAAAACAAACAAATTCTAGTGGAACAATAACATTTAGCATTGCACTGACTACAACTGGCCAGCTGATGATATGCAATATAAATTGGTTGTAAAGTTCGTCAGTATTGACCATATTCTTCACGTACCAGCAGGCGCCGCCATTGGAATCAATTTTTTTTTTTATTTTTTTTTAAAGAATTAATTTTTAAATCCTAAAAACAGTGTTATGCTCCTTAGGCATGGGACGATAATCATTTTCAAGGTATACCGCAGTTTGGAAAAATCAAGGCCTTAAAACTGCCAAAATTTTCTGCTGTACTGCATATTTAAGTTTTTTTTTTTTTTACATTTTGTTTTAAGTTTTTTAGGACAACAGTATCTCCGGCAAAAAAAAGATCTCCAAAGATGCTGTTTTAAATTGTAAAGAAATCTGTGTTTTTGAAACTAATGAAGACAGCTGAAGTCAATGATTCAATTGAGTTATTTAGCCTGACATGTTTACTGCTCCAAAATATTTTTACCCAAACATTTAAAAATAATATATTTTAGAGCTGTAATCACAGTACCGTGAAACCATGATATTTTTATTCAAAGTTATCATACCGTCAGAATCTTATACTGGCCCCTGCCTAATGCCGCAATGTTATATTTTCTAATTGTATTATTTTTCTTTGTATGTATAGTCATGAACACACTTGTTTGTATAACATGTAGTGTGACCATTTTCTGCTGTTTATTATTCCTGGTCATTTCTCCAATAGGCAACTTAAGTTCTAAAACAACAGCATATGAGATCAGGTCACTGCTATGACATGGTTGACAATTGTCGCTGTTTGTCATTGTGCTCTGTTTATCCTGAGAGCTGATGCTGAGTATTCTTAGGGCTTTTCATACTTGAAATGGTTAAACCTGGGTCATTCTAACACTGGATAAACAGAATCCTGGTTTATCTGTAATCGCGTTCCACACTGCTCATGCTATACCTGGGGTAAAAAAAAAAAAAATCCTGGGTGTTCATTAACAGACGTTTCACATTGGCAATCCCCGGGTTAACATTATTATTTGTATATTTACGTTGTCACTGTCCCTGATTGGACAAACAGCAGGTAATATTTTTAGATGGCATTTCTGCATATTTTCGGGTATATAAAATGTCACCACCTAGGTCTTCAGCTGAGCCCCAGGACATGCACAAAGGCAAGAAAACAAAGACAAAAGTACAAATTAATGAAAACAAATAGCGAAGTATGTCATCTTCCCATCTCCTCATCACTCCAGTTTACAGCAATTGTGGCATTAAGTGTTTGCATAAGTTTATTCATTTATTTTCTTTCGGCTCAGTCCCTTTATTCATCAGGGGTCGCCACAGCGGAACGAACCACCCCCTTATCCTGCATATGTTTTAGACAGTGGATGCCCTTCCAGCTGCAACCCAGTACTGGGAAACATTTGCATACGTTTTATACACTAATGCAAACTCACTAATATAAGCGTGAATTATGCGTACTTGCTATGAACATGCAGGAATTGTCTCAGTTGGGTCTTCCAATCAAGTTACAAATGTTTAAATCCAGTGGAAGATACACATGAGGGACACAACACGAGTAATCTAGAGCGAGTGCATTTGATCATTTGCATTTAAAGCCACAGGCACAAAAAGAGCTTGGTTTTCCTCTGACCCCCAAAATTAAATATTCTGCAAGGTATATGATCTGAGTTTGAGCAGAAACCTCAGACACATACTGGGAACACCAAAGACTTATTTTACATCTTGTAAAAAAGGTTCATAATATGAACCTTGTAAAAGGATAGTTGATGCAGAAATGAAAATAGCCTCACCGTTTACTCTCCCTCGTGTGGTTTTAAACTTTTATGAGTTTCTTGATTCTGTTTTTCACAGAAGATATTGTGAAAAAAAACGCTGGTTTACTTTGTGTTCCAGAAGAAAGGAAATGTTTAAAGCCACTTGATGGCGAGTAAATGGTGAGGTCATTTTCATTTGTGGGTGAAACATCTATTTTATGCTTGTCGCTTTGTGCCTTCATACTAAAGTTAACTTTTTGTGTTGTTTTTTTAAGGCCTGATGGTGCTGAAAGAAGAGACTCATGAACTGAATGAAATGGAAGAGAAACAGCAGTTTGAGAAACCCCATGAAATAATGACTGATGAAAAACCCACACTGACTAAAAAGACTTCATCATGCGGAAGACCTCGGAAATCCAAATCTAGGTGTAATTTCAGCTGTAAACAGTGTAGAAAGAGTTTCAGTGAAAAGTCAAAGCTTGATGTTCACATGAGAGGTCACACTAGGGAGAAACCTTACACCTGCGAACAGTGTGGAAAGAGTTTTGGTTACATACAAGGCTTTAAAACCCACATGAGAATTCACACTGGAGAGAGACCGTACACATGCCAACGCTGTGGAAAAAGCTTCTATGATGCAAGAAACTTTGCAGCGCACATGAGAATTCACACTGGAGAGAGGCCCTACACATGCCAGCAGTGTGGAAACAGCTTCTATACTACAGGACACTTGACAGTGCACATGAGAATTCACACTGGAGAGAAGCCGTACTCTTGCCCTCAGTGTGGAAAGACTTTTAAGCAAAATGGTACTCTTAAAATCCACATGAGAACTCACACTGGAGAGAGAAGTTTTACTTGCACACAGTGTGGGAAAAGTTTTTCTAAAAAACAGTACCTTGAGATCCACATGAGGATTCACACTGGAGAGAAACCTTACACATGCACAGAGTGTGGTAAAAGTTACAGATGTAAAAACGCACTCGATTACCACATGATAAGTCACGCCGGAGAGAAGCCGTTTGTATGTGCTCAGTGTGGAAAGAGCTTCACAACTAAAGTTAGCCTCATGGACCACATGAATGGTCACACTGGAACCATAGTGTTCACATGTGATCAGTGTGGAAAGAGTCTCACACGCAAAGACACCATTAAGAAACACATGAAGACTCACTCAGGAGCGGATCATTTTAGATGCAGTGAGTGTGGAAAGGGCTTTAAACGTGAAAAAAGCCTCAACACTCACATGAAGCTTCACAATGAAGAGCAGAGTCCTCAGAATTGAGGCCTTGTCCACACAAACATGGGTATATTCAAAACGGCAGCTTTTTCATGTAGTTTCACTGATGTGAAGTTTATTTATAAACTACTTTCGAGAGGATCACATGCTTATGATTGTCCACGGCTGGTCCCACATTAGTTAACACATGATACACTAATCAGACGATTCCTGACTCACTATGAATAACCAGAGTTTCTTACCTCAGTTATCTTCATCTTGAAGAATCCCCCTCCCACCCCTACTCCCCCTCCTTTGTAGATTTGGCGACACGGCGGCCCAGTGGTTAGTACTGTTGCCTCACAACAAGAATGTCTCTGGTTGAAGTCTCTACTGAACTAGTTGACATTTGTGCAGAGTTTGCTCATTCTCCCCGTGTTCGTGTGGGTTTTCCCCAGGTTCCCTGGTTTCCTCCCACAGTCCAAAAATGTGCGACCCAAGTAAATTGAACATTCTAAATGAACATTCATCTTGCTTTAGCCATCCCTATATCTGTCATTAGAACAGAAACAAGTCAGGAGAGTTCATCGAGATCTACCTGAGTTCAAACTCCCCTCTCGCTCTGTTTACAGAAGGGAGCCCAGGGCTCAAGGATCTTAAGAGCTTAGGGCTCTGTCCCCTTGAATACATATCAAGTTAGTGAAAATGAGACCCTTTGAACACCTGAAGATTTAAACTCAATAACTGAAGAGGGGTGAAGATTTTAACAACTGTTTTGTAGTGTAGCTACAGCCCAGCACCAGGTCGTGAGAGTTGCCACCGGGCTGAAAGATCACAAAATAACTATAAATTTGCGAGCCACCCAAGAACGTTAAAGCCAAATAAAGCAAAATCTGGAAGGGCATCCGCTGCATAAAAAATATGCTGGATAAGTTGTCGGTTCATTCCGCTGTGGAAACCCCTGATTAATAAAGGGAATAAGCTGAAAAGAAATGAATGAATTTTAAAAGTTTTATTAACTTAATTTGATTCAACTTAAAAAATAAAGCAGTATCTAATTTATAACAATGTACTTTTACTGACATGTGTTTCCCTGTTTCTCCACATTCTCCATGCCAGTCTGCCAAAAAGAAAGATATCAGGTCTTCAAATTAATCTCAACACATTTCTTTGGAAACTAACTCCATGTTATTAAGTCTAACTTCCCTGACTCATCATCTCTCCTTTGTGCTTCATACACAAACTCATCTTACAGGAGCCATGATTAGTCAAGATATGATCACCATCATATTACCTAAACATTAGTTTTGCCGACATCACTGCATTAAAGGCTGTTACAGGGGGTTTGTGCGTATTAAACAACCAGGACTCACACCAGGAGCAGAAGCAGCGGTGCGTGAGGTGCACAAGAATGGTTTTCTGCACACATTGAAAACAAATACCTGAAAACAAATACCATTTGTTTCCAATTAAACTACGTTGCTTTATTTACTACATTGCCCTGGAGCACATGCCTCTGTAAATGGGGTCTAGCGACACTAAATGTGAGTCTAGTCCTGGTGAGTCTCCCTTTTCTGCCTGTTGTGTGTCAATTAACTACAATTTAAATAACTGCCACAAAGAAGACATCTATCTAACAATCTATGCCAACATCCACCCCCTCAACTTAGAAGGGCATCTATTTACCATCCTTCAATCCAAAAAATACCTAACCAGGCCATCAGTTTGCAGTCATTGCTGAGGTGTGATTCTCATTTCTCCACATGCCCCAGTCTAATCTGCAAAAGACAAAAACAAGACTAACAGAGATCTACCTGCTGACTGATCTCCAGCAATAAACCAAATGTTCTCCAGTGTTCTTCAGATAAATATTCACCATTCTGCTTGCGAATCTCCCTCTTCTGCCTGTTGTGGTTCCATTACCTACAGTGTAAAAAAAAACTGCCACAGACAAAGACATCTATCAGACAATCTATGCCCACCACCACACCCTTCCTCTTGGAAGGAGATCCATCCATGCACCCCACCTTCTGGATACTCCTGACCATCAGTTTCCAGTCATTGCTGCGGTGTGTGATTACTGTTTGTCTCCACATGCTGCACTTCAGTCTGTAAAAAACAGTGACATGACTTACAGAGCTCTACATGCTTGCTGAACTCCAGCAATGCACAAGCTGTTCTCTCAGCATTCTTCCACCGATGCACGTGAGTTTCCTTCTTCTACCTGTTTTGTCCATTTCCTGAAAAATAAACAAGTGCTGCAGTCAATACATCTAACTATCTAAGCCCACCTCCATCCCTTGCTCTTGGAAGGACATCTGTCTTCGATAGATGATACCTGACCAAAAGAGTCTTATCATTGCTGAGGTGTGTGATTCTCTATTTTCTCCACTCAACTCTGTAAAAGACAAAGACAACATAAATAGAGCTCTACCTGCTTGTTTAGTAATATCTATCTATCAATCCATCTATCTATCCATCCATCCATCCATCTATCTATCTGTCTGAAGGTGATACCCGACCATCACTTAGTCTGTAAAAATTAAAGTATATAATTTTAAATGTTTTATGAAGTTGATTTGATTCAGCTTAAAAATGTAAGGCAGTACCTAATTCATTACGATGCACTTGTCCTTACTGAGGTGTGTTTCTCCATTGTTCAGTTGGTTTAAGCCATTCTACCTGCCTCCTGAGCTCCAGGTCTTCAAGTATATGTCCACTGTTCCTCTTGAGTCTCCTTCTTCTGCTCCACTCCAACCTGCAAAAGACAAGGACAGCCCCAACAAAACCCTACCGGCTGTTCTTCAGAATTTTTGACAAATATGCACTGATGCTCTTGTGAGTCTCCCTCTTTTGCCTGCTCTCCATTAGCTGAACAAGGAAAAACCTGAAACAGACAAGGCCTATCTAACTATCTATACCTGTGGTTCTCAATGTGTGGTACGCAGGCTTCCTTCTAGTGGTACGCGGAGGAATCACTGAATAATAATGAAAAATATATGAACACTCTTTTAACCTTTGACACGTACGATAACAAAAGACGTGATCCGCATTGGCTGTTCCCTGTACTGTATGATCACACCGTTGTTATTAGTATGTTTAGTGCATCACGTCATTAAATGCTAAGAATCTAAGATACTGTGGAGCTCTCGAGCAGATACAGGCTAGAGAAGTGCTTCTGCAGACCAGTCCTGTTGGCATTTCAGTTACTGAAAACTCAGGAATTTCCCCATGCTGCATCATTGGTAAAATATTATTACAAACGTATTAACGTGTGTTCGTAGTTGTGTAAAATAATGTGTGTTTTCGAAATATAACCTAAAGTCATATGTTTTCTTAATAGCCTAGTGGTGTGGCTTTCGGTTTAGTTTGTTACTTCAAATTGAAATGAATCTGGATGTGATTCAAACGGTGCGGGCCGCAGAACATAGACTCAAACAATTTTGCAATGTTTGAAGCTTGGAGAAACACAAAAATTAAAGTTATTCTCTGTGTGCACAGGCGGAGCACCCGCAAACCTTACCCGAGACAGCCTGAAAACAGCAGTCGGGTGCACAGTTTACGCAAACTCCACTTAAGATATGACCTCAACTCCACCAAATCACTGAAATGTTGCACGTGTGAACTGATAAATCACGTATAAATTGGTCAAACAGTGTATTTATAATCACTGGCTTTACTGACACACACACTGTAAATGACGCACTGTAAGCAGATCTAATCTCTCATTTAAATATGTAATTGTGAATCAGATATTTAAAACACAAGTTAATGTTTAGATTTTAAGTGGGAGAGCGGGGATTTCTGTAACACTTCCAATTGCTGCAACCAGGAACTAGATACAAATCAGTTGATTCACTTCACACATGCTCATATTAGTCTTAATAGCACATATGAAAGAGTAAAGTCCTGTGACAGACACAGCAGATATTAGACGTGAAAAACTACACTTCAGCTAAGAAAGTCCTATTTTGACTTGAATTATTTTTGAGATAGCAATGCCTGATTTGTAGTTAAACCCATGTAATGTGTGTTTGTGTGTGGATATACTTAATCCACATTGTTGGTGAGGATGTTTTAGCTGTAAGGAGAACAGATTGATGGCCACATAACACTGGGTCAGTTGTAACAACAAAACTCTTGCTAGTAACATCAGTGAAATGTTTCCACCAACCCCAAGCAGATTTAAAACTGTATTTCTCTGATTTAATGTCAGTATTCCTAAATCTCTTGAAAGAGAAACAAGTCAAAGTAGTTTGAGTTCAGGGTTTGACCTCTGTGAGCTCATGAACCCTTCAATTGTTGAAGCTGATGCACATTTGATTTATACTGAAAGCTCAATGTTCAATAAAAAGCTTTCAAATCCATTTGTTGGTCATAATTCTTATTGTATAATGTTAAAAGTATGTTGTAATTTCTATGTCATTTAATAGCAGACACTTTTACCTCAAGATCTCAAAGAGGTATAGAGAAATATAATAGAAGTACAACTATCCCCGGTCTCCCCCATACAAATATGTCATATGTACATGCAGCATATATTTCAAAATGGATAAAAAATGGTTTATATATTATATGAATATTATGACTTATAAATATATGATGTCCAATCTACATTTCCAGGTTTTGATGAATATAGGCTACTCAGGCCCGAATTAAGAACTCAGAGGCCCCTGGGCACATTGTCTTGTAGGGCCCCCTACATAGCCGCACCCCTATAGTTCAATTGAAATAAGAACAATAACATATTTTTAATCAAATTAATCTATAATGTGTTGCCCACATTTTTAAATAAATTATATATAGTACATATATTTATAATCTACAAAGATTTAGCTTATTTTTAAAGCATACTTTGAAAAACAAATCCTAATAAAATTAATGTTTTTTGGTATACTTGTTCAAGTTCACTGAAGCAGTACTAAAATACATATTTTGAAGGTTATTTGTAATGTATAACTTATAAAAACTTGTAAAGCATATTATTGGCATGGCATGTAACACATATTGCCTCGTGATGAAGAGTAGGCAAACAGCAGAGGTCAACTTGATTATAAACTTGAAAGTATCCAAAATCACACACCTCTTCTCTCCTCTTCTGTCTATCTGCTCTTCATGGCCTTTCTCTCTCTGTTTCTTCTTTCATGACGAATCCAGTCTGCACTGCGCTAGCCTCCTCTGCCTGGTTAATGCTAGCTTGCTCATATAACACTACCATAACATCTCCTTCATTCTCCTCATCATCGGTCTGTTAGAAGAAGGTATACATGAAACATGCCTCAATAAAGATGCCTCCTCTCCTTTGTCTTGCATTTGCTAAATCCACTTGTCTGTTCATTTTGATCTACGACAACTAAACAGCTCACAGATGTTTCCGCGCTTGGCCAATTACAGCTGTTACTCTGTTTAACTACTCTGTTTCGTTAGAAAAAACAAAGTAAAAATCTGCGTGCTTTTTATACATGGTGTCATTTTTTGACAATTTAAATATAATGATAATAATAGTTATATGTGATAGCGATTATTTGCTAAGAGGAAATATTTAGTTGTCTAAGCAATATGGTTTTACAGAGAGAGGAGGCACCTTTATTGAGACGTGCCATCAAATGTTGTGTACAAATGAATTCTATTAAGATGTCGCTATAATTTAACACCAGGTGGAAAATAACTGTTTAGATGCTGTTTATACACATTTGAATGAGGCTAAACATAATTAAATACCCACGAGCAGCTTGAGACTTTTTATAACATTTGCATTATTTTCATTAAAAAAAAAAGGTTTCCTTCCCAAGGTTTCCCTGGGCCCATGTCCATAAGGCCCTGAGGCTACTATATGCTAATACTTTACCTTTAAATACAGTATTTTATTTATTTATTTACTTTTTACGAACAGTACCATTTTTAATTAATTTAAAAACACATTTTTATTCAAACATACAGTACAGTGTTAATGTTCAAATGTTATTTATAATGTTTAAAGTGGCTGACATTATTTTTATGAATAAATCTGCCTTGTTTTTGAACTGTGCAGAGCTGTAGCTGATTAATTAGGTCTCATACGCTGCTATATTTCGATGCTAGTCATTAGGTGGTACTTGGAGAGACAAATTCTTTCTGGGGTGAAAAAGTTTGAGAACCACTGATCTATACCAAACATCACAGACTTTATCTTGGAAGGAAGTCCATCTGATTTTTTAAAAAGAAATTCCTGACCATCAATTTCAAGTCTCTGCTGAGGTGTGTGATTCCCTTTTTCTCCGTGTGGTCCATTCCTACCTGTAAAATACAATAGAAAGATGTCAAGTCATTAATTAAACTGAATATTTTTCTTTGGAAGTTTCATCTACCATTGTCTCCAGTCTGGTTCTGTTCTAACACTAACAAATAATATTTCACAGCTATAAATAAATACTCTACAAGATGACAATCTATAAACTTAGAATAGATAAATGTGCTACAAGAATTAGTAAAACTGTAAATAAAGCAAAAAACAATCAAAAGCTACAAATGTTGACAGATTAAACTACAAATGAATAATACAATAGTAATATGGAATATCTGTTAAAGCTGACAGCATACAAATACATTATAACAGATCAATTTATCTGATGATATAATAAATAACAATCTGCAAATGTTAAACAAGATAGCAATATACAAATGAAGCATACAAACAAAGACATATCTTCAGCCTACCAACCTGACAACATAACAAATGGCATTCTACGATTATAAATAGGCTACTTAAGATGATAACAGAATACACAAACTATATATATATATATATATATATATATATATATATTCAAAAACCCACATTCAGTACAATCTACAGTCTAACCGAAAAAATACGTGTAAAAACTAATAGAATAATCTGAAACGAGATGACAGAGAGAAATACTCAAATCTTTAGTGTCCTTCAGCAAAAGCACGTCGAAACAACCAAATATTATAACCTGAAATGATACTTTTAGAAAGATCTTTACATACCGCTAATGTCAGCGATGGAGGTCACACTAGTTTCTCAACGTCATCGAACACATTCTTTTTTAGAACGCCACTGACAGCAACGCCACCGCGCCGCCATATTCAAAAAGGTGCCATGAGCGATTGCCGTGAAGCGCTGTAGAATATAATAATAATACAACAACAATAATTCTGTTAAAGGATTTGGCTCACTGCAATCTTTTATATAAATAGCAACTTTGATTCTCAGTTTGACTAATTCTTGTGTTTATATTCTATTTTGCATGTATACGCCCTATTTTTCAGGCAAATGAATCTGTATCTAACCTGTATGTAATCTCTAAAAAATAAAATGTAGTTCAGTTTAAGCCACCAGAGAGCAGTGTAGTCACAACTTTGTGTCTTAAAATATAGGCTAAATCATTATATAATATAGCTAGACGCCTCATGGTCCACTTTGGTCCATTGCCCCGATACGTCAACGTGGCCGCCATTAATCCGGTCATCAGTGCACTATAAACAGACTCAACTGAACGGAGCGCTGCCGTTTTCTTGGATATAAAATACAATAATGCTTATATTTAACTGATTATACTTTTGTGGTGTGACAAACTCTAGTTAATACAGACAGCATAGGGACTCTACAAGATTCACAGAATATTATTATTATTATTATTTTTACTGTATGTATAAATGTGTTATAAACGGGTTGTTTCCAGTCACATACATTAAATGTTGAAATATCTATGACATATGGTCCTGCTTAGATTATTTCACCATCTGTACACCAATATAGGTAATGAATATGCGTGTCCGTGGTTGGGGCTGTGGTTGTGGTAATGTGGGCTGGTGTGGCTACAGTGCCAGGGCTGAATTTTTGTCCCAGTCCACCCCTGGCTGCAATCAAAATATTCATATATATATTAGCGTTACAGTTTATTCACTCCTATTACTCTTATAACAACTTTATTTAAATAAAATGACCTGATAAACTGTACTGTAGTATACTTTAGTTTTTACTACAGTAAACTGTGGTGTATTATAGTATAATATACCCTATAGTTGTTGAAATGTTGTGTTACCATAGCAACTTTCCTGTAGTATGACTCAAAAATATTAATGTTACTAATGTTATAAATTAGTCCGTTAATAAGTCATCTTTTGGAGTAGTAGGGTGTCATTAGGAAATGCAGTGGGATTTTGTTTGCAAAAGGAGTTTGACAGCAGCCGATGAGAAGAACTGAAGAACATCTCCAAGACATCTCAAGAAACCTGTCTGCAAAGCTTTAGTACTGGAAACATGAACAGTATAGATGAATGTAAAATGCTCCAGGTACAGTGAGGTTTTCAAAAATACCTGAATACATGAATCTTCTTCATCAGTGAACTCGTATGAACTCAGTGAACTAAATTAAATCAAGATTTGGTTGGCGTTATCAATCATCTTTTTTCAGTCTTGATATTAGTTGTGTCTGTCTTCCACAAAATAAGGATGTACCACATTGCTAAACAATTTCCACTACAATGTTTTTGTTTTGTTTGCTAAAGAAAATTGTACACAGCATTACCTGGTTAATAACCTTTCATGGTTTGCAAAATTCTTCATTCATAAATGTAGGTTTTTGAACCCCCCTTTTATGTCTGCCTGTAGTTGTAATTGTGTTACTTCATATTAGTTAAAGCATATAAGGCCTAGTTTGTACATTTGTTTTGAACATTTAATAAAACCCACCTAAGTTTGCCCACCTAACATTGCTGGTTAGTAGTAGTCAGATACAGCAGACAGCACACAATATCATCTATCAGTGCACATGAGCGGTAGAATATGTATTACATATAAATAATGATTTTAATTAACAGATAGCTGAAGTGCTTCAATAGTCTGTTGAGTACTGGAATTAGCATGTAAGCTAACAAACGACTCATGTTCTCATTCACAATAGCGACACTGGGTTTCCCATATTTATTTGTAGTAATGGGGGAGTTTTTACATGAACGTATCTTTAAAGGCAACCAGTCATCTACAGAAAGTTTAATTGTCTTCATGTAGAAAACTCGTTTATTTTCTCAAATTAGTGAATCAAAATAAATGTGTCGTGTTTAAAAACCAAAGTCTTCATCTGTTACCCACAACACATCAAGTTTATCAAGTCAAAATCTCATAATCTGACACAAATCTGATCTGTTGGAACTCGTAAATGGCATTGTGTAGTCTGAACAGGGCTTTAGGGAGTCTGCATCAGTCGGTCACACCACACGAGTTTAGCTGGACTTTCATTTGCCAACAAGTTTTGTGAAATTGCAGTCAAAATCCCAAAATTGGAGGCAAATCTGTGTTTGTTCACACGAGCAGGGGCGCCGCTAGCAATTTTGGGCCCCATGAAAAAATATGAGGATAGGCCCCCTACTACCAAGCTAGCTATCCAAACTCTTTGTCCGCGATGTAGTTATACTGACCTATGCATTTTATTATTGATTTTGTCCACTACTTATTAGTATTTAGTTAGAGAACGGCCATGACTGTAGCTAGCAGATGATTTATTGTTCAAATGTAAATGTAGTACAAAAAAGTAACAGTAATATAATATTCACTGAAAATTTTACATTTTTATGTGCATATATACATACAGTTGAAGTCAGAATTATTAGCCCTGTTTATTTTTTCCCCAATTTCTGTTTAACGGAGTGAAGATTTTTTTAACACATTTCTAAACATAATAGTTTTTATAACTCATCTCTAATAACTGATTTCTTTTATCTTTGCCATGATGACAGTAAATAATATTAGACTAGATATTTTTCAAGACACTTCTATACAGCTTAAAGTGACATTTAAAGGCTTCACTAGGTTAATAAGGTTAACTAGGCAGGTTAGGGTAATTAGGCAAGTTATTGTATAACAGTGGTTTGTTCTGTAAACTATTGAGAAAAAAAAATGCCTAAAGGGGCTAATAATTTTGACCTTAAAATGTTTTTTTAAAAATTAAAAACTGCTTTTATTCTAGCCAAAATACAACAAATAAGACTTTCTCCAGAAGAAAAAATATATATATTATCAGACATACTGTGAAAATTTGCTCTTTTAAACATCATTTGGGAAATATTTAAAAAAGAAAAAAATTAAAAGGGGGGCTAATATCTGTATGTGTGTATATCTGTATGTGTGTGTGTGTTTACACACTCTTTTGTGTAACTGAGTACATGCAGTAAAGTAATACAGACAGAATTCTGCAGATTTATTACATTTAAATTACGCCATATTTAAATTACTCTATATATATATATATATATAGAGCTCATCATTAGCAAAGTAAATTAAACTAGCAGCGCTATCATTACAGCAAAAAGAAAGCTCTGTGAATAGACATAACGTTACCTTTCTTTTAAAAAAACTGTGATAGCAACTGCCGTCCCTTTTTTTCTCTCTCTGCTTTTTGTAGCCTCTCTTTTCGTTTTTGATGACTGGATTTAATCTTTGTTAACCTCAAGGACATCGCTGCTTTGACAGTTTACCTGACGATCGCACTCAACAAAGCATCAACTCTCTTCCCGCTACTGACGGACTGAAACATACAGTGAAAGAAGGGGGGTGCAATGTGACAGTGACAGACACAAGAGGCAGAAATAAGCCGTATTTTTTTATTTCTAATTAATTGTTTTACTTGTAATTTAGAGATACATTAATAATGTATATTACATTATAGTACTATAAAGCAGATCTCTGGGGGGCCCTAGAATCGTCCTAACTTTCCCCCCCTTAGCGGCGCCCCTGTTCACAACACATCAAGAGTTTATCAAGTCAAAATCTCATAATCTGACACAAATCTGATCTGTCGTAACTGGCAAATGGCATTGTGTAGTCTGAACAGGGCTTTAGGGAGTCTGCATCGGTCG
>CAIGQQ010029941.1:76715-92155 GCA_903798035.1 Danio albolineatus | reverse complement strand
CATTAAGCCATCCATCCATTCATCCTACCGTCCATCCATCCATCCATCCGTCCGTCCATCCATCCATCCATCCATCCATCCATCCATCCATCCATCCATCCATCCATCCATCCGCTTGTCCATCTATCCCCCTTCCCGGTCATTCATCCATCCATCCATCCATCAAGTCATCCATCCATCCATCCATCCATCCATCTATCTGCTGTCATCCATCCATCCATCCATCCATCCATCTATCGGTCAATGTGCTTGTCCATCCATCCCCCTGCCTGGTCATTCATCCATTCATCAAGCCATCCATCCATCCATCTCTCCGCTTGTCCATCTATCTGCCCGCCCAATCATCCATCCATCCATAAAAATATTCAAATATGTCAAAATTCATTAATGCAGTTTTGAAGACTCAAAACGGTTCAGTCGCTCTCATCCAAAGCCAGCATTTAATGCTAAACTGAAAAATGCCTTTGAACAGCAGTGAATTGTTTCGTGAAATGTGTCTTTTCGAGACAGTCCATTTCTGGACATGAATTGAACTCTTTGTGCAATGGTAGTTAATACATCTTCAAAGGGGCTCAATGTTCTGAGCTACAATGGCATGGCAAGACAAACCCAGACAGCGGGCCGGCTCGTGGGTGTTCTACCTGTGCCAGGTGCCGTATAGAGTTCCAGACAGGTGGAGAGTACCAGACTGAAAAATGAACGCTGGTTAACTGTCATACCAGCTGCAGGCACAGGGCAGATCGCTCACTGTAGTTTGGAGAAAGGCCACACACACGCTCAGGCTGCGGTCCAAAATCTAGCGAGCCGACTATATAGGAGGCATTATAGAAAACCTCCCGATGCGGGGCCCATTCCCAGCAACATACCTTATGCAGTGTCCAAAAAGTAATTTAATGAAATAAATAGTGTTATTATATACAGGTTTTGTGTGTATTTCTTAGCTAGTGGCATGTTTTTAGCTTAGCAACACACTCTATTAGTATGCTTTGCATTTCTAACCTAGTTCTTAGCATGTTGTTAGCTTTGCACTGTTTCAAAATTTCCTCAGTGTGGAAAGTTTTAAATTGACCCATATAATCCATGATCTGTATCATTTACAATCTGTTATGATCTATTTTGACTATTTTTGTTTTTGTTGTTAGTAATTCTCGATTAGTATCGCATGCTTTTCATAAAAGTTTGATGCCCCTTATAAAGAAGAATTTACTTAGTATTAAAAAATAAAATAAAACGTTAAAGATAAAGAAAGAAACTACTTTTTCACACAAAATCTGTGTACTATGTGTGTATGTAAGCTAACAGAATGTTGCTAGCTTAGCTTTACATTGTTTTTTTGTCTCCTGTGAGCTTTACTTGTGGAACATTCAAAATATGGCCACATAAGAATCTGTTTACCATTCATAAATATATGTAAATAAAATAAAGTGCTTTGTATATATGCTATGTACCCAGCAGGCCCAGAACGTCAACATGACGCCAAATTGCCGTTTGGTTTGTTAGATTGGTGTGGGAATAACGTCAGGCCAACATCAACGTCAAAGTTCAACATTCAACCTACAATCAACCAAATATCAACGTCTAATGGTGTAGCTTGATTCTGTGTGGACGTTACCACTATGACGTCTATTAGATGTTGGATTTTGGTTGCCATACCTGATGAATACTGTACATGTCAGTATGTGGCAAGAGTATGACGTTGGTTTGGGATGTTGGCACGACGTTAAATTTTGGTCACTTTCAAACACAACCTACAATCAACCAAATATCAATGTATAATGGTGTAGCTTGATTCTGTGTGGACGTTATGTGGATTTTGGTTGCCATACCTGATGAATACTGTACATGTCAGTATTTGGCAAGAGTATGGCGATGGTTTGAGATGTTGGCATGACGTTAAATTTTGGTCACTTTCAAACACAACCTAAAATCAACCAAATATCAACATTATTTGATGTCGTTATTGGACATCAAACTAATGTCCCTAGACGCTGACTAGGAATTGAATTTTGGTCACCTGACGTCACAACCTAAATCTAACCTAATATTAATGTCTAATGACATTGTGTGCCTGCTGGGTATATACATACATTCATTAGCTAGTAGCAGGCTGTTAGCTTAGCAGCATTTTATTGATGTCCCTACTGAATTTTTTTTTTGCTTAAACCAGCCTAAGCTGGTTGGCTGGTCTTAGCTGGTCGACAAGCCTGGTTTTAGAGGGGTTTTGGCCATTTCCAGGCTGGTTTCCAGCCAATTCCAGCCTGGTCTTAGCTGGTCAGGCTGGTAGATGGCCTGCTAAAACCAGCTTGACCAGCCTAGCCAGGCTGGTCAAGCTGGTTTTAGCTAGTTTTAGATGGTCATAGAAATGGCCAAAACCCCTCAAAAACCAGGCTGGTTGACCAGCTAAAACCAGCTTAGGCTGGTTTAAGCTGTTTTTTTTTCAGTAGGGGTCTTCATTAAATTTCTCTTGTGAAACATTGAAAATAGAATTTAACTTAATACTCACATGAATAATTAGTAATTAATAGTAAATACTGTAGTGTTTTTGATCCATACTATAGTAAACAGAATATATTATATTATTTTACAACTATTACAGCAATAACCGATATACTGTAAGAAATACTACTGTAAGAAATAAGTTTTTACTTCAGTAAACTGAGGCGTATTGTAGTATAACTTTAACTTTACAAAATTACTACAGTGTTTTTTCATGGATGCTTAACGGGTATGTTGCCCATTTAGGCAGTAGACAGCAGGGCTGCTTTCTAGGTTTGGAACAGAGCTTGATAATTGAGATGAAATCCAAGTGTACGCATATATAAATGTAAAACAGATCACATAATACACCGCCTGAAAACAAACCAAGAACATTCTTTGGTTCTTAGAAGCAAAACTGGCAGAAAATCTACAGTTCGGAGCTTCAAGTCGTCAGTCAAGACAATAATATTTGACGTCCTGATTGATTCAGCGTCACGTTAAACAAACTCTTTTCCTCAAGCTAGAAAAACTACCAGTGTAACGAATGCATTTTATTGCTTTGTGTTCATTTCCTAGGGCGCTTGATGCTAGACGAGAGAGCGCTTCCAATTAAACAAGGTAGCAAACCCAAGGTACTTGAAAATGTTCTACGTTGTATTTTTGACATTATAAAAATATTTATTGCGGCAGTAATTTTATTTCTCTCTCCCCACAGACACTTGCCTTTTTTTCTTGAACGAAAGAAGAGATCTTCTGCCATGTTGGACTTGGTATAGTTTTTGAATAACGAAAAGGAACTAAAAACTGTGATCTAATGTAGAAAAACAATGTATTTATGATTATGTTTACTGTTTTTACCAATGGGATGTATTACTACTGCGTTGTCAAGGCCATATTCATGAGCATATGGTAGTGACATATTCATATCCTCTGACCACAGCAGATCACACAAGCATATGTCTGGGCATCATGTTGGTTCCTCTCTCTTTTTTAATGGAAAGCCTGTATTTCTTTCTTGTGGTTTTTCATTTGTCAGTGCCTTCACTTTGAGTGTTACTCTTCGTTTTTATTTGCAATGTGGGACATATTTTATTGTGTCCCGAAACACGGACTGACTGAAGAGAGAACATTTCGCAATAGCTGTAGTGTTTTAATGGATACAGAGAAGAGTAGTTACATAATTATGTTTGCGTCTGGAAATTTTACGTTTTTGTTTTTTTGTGCTTTTTGACTAAATATGCTAAATTGATTTCATGTTTTTTCAATGTTTCTTTTAGGACCGTGTTTTGTGTGTAGTGACTCTCCTGCAGTAGTTAATTTTTCTACTTTTGTAAAACACTTGCCACACACACAAGTGTATTAAATGTGTTTAATCTAAATGTGAGCGTCCGTTATCACGACAGATTTCTGTATATTTTTAATATTATTGATTTCCACAATGGTGGTCACAGCACAACTTCTATTTTTCGAATAAAGAATAGTGCACAAATACCGACAAATGCCTGAAATCATCGGTGCTTGTTCACGCGAGTAATAATCACACAATATGAACTATCAAAGACGCGATCTGAGAGAATCGCTGATGAGTCGCAGATGCCCGGGAGATATTCAGCATGCTAAATATCTGGAGCTGTCGGCGATTCAAATCATGCCGTTTGAAATGTGTTTTGACTGAAAATAACATCAGTAATCGCCTACAGCCAATGAGAGAGCAGCATTCACTAGTGTGGGTATACCTGCAGGCCAGCGGGAGGTTGAGGAGAAGTTAAAAGCGCTCATTTTCAGTTTATTCAGACCCATGAAATGAGGGAAAATGAGTGTAAATTTGGCAGGAGCCCCCGTGTCTGTTTGACGTGTCATGTGAGCAATATCACAACACAACCCGGTCAAAAAAAAAAAAAAGTTGAGGAGAGATTGCTAATTCCCTTTAAAGCCAGGTGAGCAAATATGTATATTTTCTACCCCATTAAAGGCTTCTTTCTCGTTATGTAGTTAATAGCAAAAGATATACGATGTGTATTTGGGTGTGAGACGTAGTTTGAACAAAGTTGTCGGCGATTCTTCCTATTTTGAAGTCATGCAGCGTGAAACCCCCTGTCGCCGACCCATCTTGCAGTGTAAACAAAGCAGCGACAAAATGCTAGCCCAGATAGTCATGCAGTGTGAAAACATCTGTGACACGACTACTGTGAAAATCATGCAGTCTGAACTCTGCATAAGTTAAGTTGCAACTGTGTAAAGAATGCATGGATTAGAAGTGAAGATTTCCAGGTTTAGGCCCAATTCCAATTCTATTTTGCACCCCTACCCCTTGGCCCTTCCCCTTGGCCGTTACAACCGAGGGTTAAGGGGAAGGGCTTCAAAACTTACCCCTAAGAATTGGGACAGCACTTCAACACCTGCACACGTCATCATATGTCATCGCGATCTCTTGCTTCAAATGCTATTGTTTAGTGTTTATCTTCAGGAAATCACTGAAGGCGTATATTATGTTATCATAACGATCTAATGTGGCAATAAGATCGGAACTGTACTGTGCATTTACTCCGTGGCCATACTCATCTATTTAAACACACGAAAACAACATTAACATTATAGCAGTAACTGTAAAAGCACATTCACAGCCACTAGACATTACTGACAGGGTATTTGAGTGTCATCGAGTGTCATAGTGTGTCAGAATGTTCTGGGACCGCTGTACTAGTTATGATTATGGATTATAGATCGCCATATTTAGCGTTTTTTTTTAGCGTTTTTTTTTTTAAAAGCATGACGGTAAAACACAAACGCGGTTATAAATATATTAAAACATATGTTTGTTTGTCGTAAAAATTCGTAATAATGACTAATACTAATACTAATTTGTGGATCTCCTTACTTCCGGGTTCAGCTATCCTGCCGCTGTGGCAGGTGCATTATGGGAAAATGTCTTACCCCTCCGTTTTAAGTGTGGTCCTGAAAAATCTTCATTCGAAGGTGTGTATACCCCTTGCCCCTAGCCCTACACCTTCAAGCTAAAGAGAATTGGGAAGGGCTAAGGGGTAGAATTGGGATTGGGCCTTAATGAGCTTTCATTAAGGAGTTTGTTTGAACGCTTATTTTCATTTTCTTTGAAAAGCCTATTTAGATTTTTTTGTCTGATTAACCCCTGCACTATGTTCAGGTACTTAAGATGATATTTGCGTCTCTGGCTAGACGCCTACTGCTGCTAGGTGTCTGCCAAAGGCTTACTCAATGACAAGTTGCCTTATATACACAGGCTTGCACTGAGTAGGGTGGCTATTAACCAAAGTTATTTACCTGATGCTTTTATCCAGTGTGATAACTTCCAAATCCTCTTCTGAAGCAGTCTTTACTGCGGTTGGAATGAACACAGACTGGTTAATAATATTAGCCAACTCAAAAATCTTCAGTCTCCTCAAATGCAAACTGATCACAATCTAGGACTGAGGTGTTCTTTACATTAGTGTGTTTTTTTTTTTTTTTACATTATCGGTTTAGAATAAAAACGCTCCTTATCCACACTGGTGTTTTTATATGCGTTTCAGAAAAACTAACCCCGTCCACACTATATAGCCTAAAAGGCATGAAGTGTGACCATTCATGCTCAATAATCATGCACATTTTTTTCCGTCATCTGTACTAACAGTCTACCGGTTGCGTATTGAATATGAGAGGGGCTTGACAAATCAGGGAATGATATGCATTTATAGAAATTTGTGTTGAAATTTGGGGGAACACATATAAATCTAATGTACAATCTTTATGTACAATACAGAAAAAAGTAATTAGACTGATAGAAAATGTGAGGTATTTAGAGCATACAAATCCTTTATTCTTTAAATTGAAGATACTTAAGTTCAACGATTTGGTTAAATTTAAAACAGCACAATTTATGTTTAAAGCCAGGAATAAATTACTTCCGAAATGCATCCAAAAGTTTTTTGAAGAAAGACAAGGTTGAAAATAAGGACAATGTTAAAAAGCTGGTGTATGTCTGTATGTGGTGTGAAATTATGAAATAGTTTAGAACAGAGTCTCAAACAATGTCAGGATATTAATCAATTTCAAAAGTTGTATAAATATATATTATTAAAGGCATGTAATGATGAAGGTGATTGAAAAAGGATAAAATCAGGAAGGTTTGATGAAATTTAAATTAAATTTAAATTTAAATTTGCATTACTATGTTTGATTTTTGACTTATTTATTTATTTTTATTTTTATTTATAAAATGTAAATGTATAAATGGTATCAAACATGTAGTCTGTTGAAGATGCCAAAAGGATAAAATATGTCCAATGTAAAAAGAAGAGATAAGTAAAAAAAAAAAAGAGATAAGTTTAAGTAATAGAAGAATGATGTGTGTGGTAATGGGGTGGGGAAATAATAAGCTTGTGCTTCATCCTGCTCCATTTTCAGCCATGTTGAAATGTATCTTTTGTTAAAGATATTTTATGTATGATATATTTTTGTTCGAAAATAAACTAAATCAAATCAAATCATTAATCTAGAGCAGTAGTTCTCAAACTGTGGTACGCGTACCACTATGCTAATCAGAGAGTGATTATGGATAGCCACATCTCCGTCTTCTACATTATGTGTTTCAGTCTGTCTATGCTAAAACAGAACACCAGTGCTTCCAAACTAAAATGTATTTAGCATTTTCAAAAAGCTCTGTTTTCATGGGTTGAAGATGCTGGAGTAGTGTGGATGCCATGCGTAACCAACTAACAAAAAAAACAAACAAACAAACGTATGCATCTTAAAATGTTACTGGCCGCTAGCTCTCTGCAACTCTCACATGGTTGGCCACTGAAGCTAAGCAGGGCTGCGCCAGGTCAGTAACTGTATGGGAGACTACATGGCAAAGCTAGGTTGCTGCCGGAAGTTGTGTTAGTGAGAACTGCAGGGGGCACTCAACCTGTGGTCTCTGTGGGTCCTAACGCCCCAGTACATTGAAGGAGACACTATACCGCTCAGTGAGTGAGTGCTGTCAAATGAGACATTAAATCTGACTCCCTGTGGTCATTAAAAATCCCAGGATGTCCTATGAAAAAGAGTAGGGTTTAACCCCAGTATCCTGGCCATATTTGCCCACTGGCCTCTGTTCATCTTGGCTTCCTAACCATCTCCATGTCATAATTACTTTATCACTGTCTTCTCTCCACCAATCAGCTGGTGTGTGGTGTGCGGTCTGGCGCAATATGGCTGCCATCGTGTCATCCAGGTGGATGCTGCACACTGGTAGTGGATGAGAAGATCCCCCACAATGTGTAAAACGCTTTGCATGTCCAGAAAAGCGATATATAGATGTAAGGAATTATTATTATTAAAAATGAAAATGCATATATGTAAATGTAACGCAATTTATATTGAACAGTGGCATTGGCTGAAATTCTCTAGGAAGGCCCATGCACTCTTTCCCCCTTTTCCTTTTAGATAATTTTTATGTTGATTAAATTAACACATACTATAAATGAGTTTGCTTGTTTGAGGCCCTTAGTAGCAAGAAAACTAGCAAGAAAGCTACCAAGTGGACCAGACATTGTGCCAAGGGTTCTTTACCTGGGTACACAGCCTAGTTTATGAATGCCCCATTGCAGAGTGATACTGTAAATAGTAAATGGTCTACAGGTACTTAACTTTTGCCTTAAGCAAAGGTGTCAAACCTGAAGTTCTCCGATGGTTTTTGTCATGCAATTTGAAGTGTTCATTTGATTGCAAACCACTAGACTGCATTTATTGCAGGAGCTGGAGAAACGTGCAGTAGGTTCTTGTTAAAAAGTGCAGAGGAGAGGGAATCCCCCTAAAAGTACACCAAGTTCCCACAGTTCACTCCAGAAAATATAGATGTTTTATTTGTATTGTTCAAAAACAAACAGTATCTTTTCTGAAATGATGATGTGTGCTAAAGACAACCTGTTTTGGAGTGCCATCTCTCCAAGCCAAGGTTATGCAATTCTGGTTTGACCGTGACTGCGGAAAAAGTAAAGTGATTTCCGAATTTCCCTTGGATACTTCAATTATTACTATTCCTGGTCCTAAGATGGACTGGAAAGTCAAGGTCAAAGAGTGGGCAAAATTTCCAGAGGTACCTCTTGATCTCCCGTTTTCTGTTTCTTCTTCCCTCTCTTTGAATGTGGTCTAAAAGACACTCGGCAAGTAGCATCAATAAAACTTCTCATGACAGTCCTTGGTGTGTAAGTTAACTCTGCCATGGAACAAATGACTTAACCTTTGGATGCATAATGCCTGTGATGCTCAATTCCTACAGACAAAGAGAAAGAGGGAATCTGCCACTTCTCGAGAGGAGAGCCACTGTGATGTGGAAATGGTGAGACAGCTTCCTTGGGATATCTATTGAGCCAACTCTCTGTCCTCATCCTTCATGAAAACCTTAAGTAACTCAGCTGTTGCGTGATTCTGGAAAAATGGCAGGCCTCATGTCGCTGATCTGAGCCCTCACTCAGTCGACAATTGCCTCCAGCAGATGAAATGTAAGAAATGTTGCCTGGACCTCCAAAACCACAACACGTTTACAGTCAGCCCCCATCCAAGAACCGACTTCCCCTGTGAACCATTACAGCAGAGCCATGGAAACGCATGCACAACACAGGCCGGGAGTGGCTGAGAAGTGGCGGCGTTTCAAGCAACGTACCTCTAAAAGTGGATAGTGACATCAAGTCGGTGTGTGGGAAAGAGGGATGCTCACCGCACCGACTGGACGGGTGAATCACTCATTTATGTAGCGTGAATATGTCACGGGGTGCAAGGCGAAGCTGACTCATCACACTCTTAGCGCTAGGATTAGCGACCGCATTCCCTCGGCTGTTTATTTGTAAAACTTGGAGATGTTTTGGCTTCTCGTTCGCAGATTGATGTGCATTGTGCACATGTCTGAATCTCGCAAAAGTTAGGGTTGGGAATGCTGAGTTTGCACAGCTGAGGATACAAAGAAATCCTTGAGGCAAGAACTGCTTTTTGGGGCCAGCAATCAAAACCTGGCTGCCTTTATGATTGATCCGTAGTCACTTTGCACATGTGTGGACAGATGTGTTTGCAGTGCGCATCCCGTACGTTGATTAGCCCCGACAGACGTGCTTTAGCATTCCTCATGCATGTGGAGATGGATGTGTGATGGATGAAGCTTGGTGGGAGTCTCTGGAAAATTCGGGAAACCCTGCTCGGATTGGTGACAGCACATGGCGATGAAAGATGATTTTTAATGTACAGGTGAATGATGTATCTTTCTCGCATCTTCTCCATTCTGCTTTCCTCATGCACTGCTGAGACTACAACCCATCTGTTAAGCTGTTTTAGCCATCGCTGCAATTCATATGGGGAGGAGAGATTTTTGGAGCAACGTTTTGGAGGTGGAATTGTTCAAAGGTGTTTTTACAGAAACAAAGTGATTGGAAAAAGTGCTTCATATGATTGCCACACCAAGCAGGCACCTTGTTGTCAAATGTCATCAAATTGACATGAAGCATTTTAAGAGTTCACACTTAGCTGATGATTAATAATAAAACGTATTTGGCATGCTGTCCCGGGAGAGAGCCCTGAGCTCAGAAGATCCTTGAGCCTGGGGCTCCCTCCCGTTTAAAAGGCGAGAGGAGAGTTTGAGCTCAGGTAAGTTTCGAGAACTCCCCCTGCTTGTGAACGTGCTGAGATATATCTGACTAGAATTGCCTTAAGAGGCCATTTAAAGTATGTTTTTGGACTGTGGGAGGAAACCGGAGGACCCAGGGAAAACCCACGCGAACACGGAGAGAACATGCAAACTCTGCACAGAAAAGCCGACTGGCTCGGGGAGAGGCTGAACCATCTGCGTTCCTGCTGTGAGGCAACAGTGCTAACCACTAGGCCACCGTGCCGCCCTATAGGAGAAGGGGAGGAGTTGGGGTGGAAGGGGGGGTTCTTCAAGACGAAGATGGCCGGAGTAGAAAGCTCTGGTAATTTATAGTGTGTCAGGATTTGTCTGATTGGTGCAGTATGCGGAGCTGATGTGGTACGAGCTGTGTTCAATCATAAGCACGTGATCCTCTCGAAATTTAGTTTATAAATAAACCCCACAACGTCAAAAAAACATGCCAAAAATGCAAATCAACTTGATGTCGAAACCTGGACGTCTATTTGGCGTCCACACATTGATAGCCTTTTGACCACCAAAATAACAGCACATAATCTGAAAGCAATTACAAATGATACATTTGTAATTTACTGTAAAGGGATGGACATGGTCAGAAACAATACTCAGGTGATTTTTTAACATTTTTCTTTTTTAATTTCAGTTTTTGAAAATGTCCAAGTCTAACAAGTGATGGAGAACTTGATATAAAATAAACATACCCAAATAAAGATACAGTAAGTGTCCAGCAATGACGACAAATCACTTTCAGGCTATTTGAATACTATTAAGAGTTGCTTGTCTTTCACTATGCCACACCATCGGACATATTTAAGGTACAGTTCAGTAAAAATAAAAAATGTTTGAAAATATGGATAAAGTTAGTGACCCCTTAAACATCAGACTTCTTCAGAAATAGCAGTTTCTGAAACAAACGAAACATTTTTATTGCCTATTCCTCAACTGCCCATATGGTGTTTGACATGAGAACAGACAGTTAGAAGAATGACCATATGCAGACCTTGATGTCTTTTTGATGTCCACACATTGATGGCCTTTTGATCACTAAAATAACAACACAAAATGTATTAAAAGTAACCTTTCATAATCTGAAAGCAATTACAAATGGTAAATTTACACTGGATATTGTCAAAATAACATCAATCTGACATCAATGGCATCAAAAGTTTTTGTCACATTGATTAGTCACTACATTTCTGTGTGTTTCTTGACAACAATATTAGATGTCAATTTGATAATTTTAAGATCAAGTCAACTGGCATCAAAACAATTTGCATTTGTGTGAGGTTTTTTTAAATTCTTTATTTATTTATTTTTTTGAACGTTATGATTTTGAACAAAGCCCGAGACCCATCTGACAAAAGATATAAAATAAAATAAGAGTAATGTTATAATAATAATAAGTAGAAAATCAGGATTGAAACATATCTGATACAGTCTCTCTCATATTTAACCAAAATTGTACAGTTTTTTTACTGGCACCATTTAATTTGGCTGTGTTGTATTCCAAACTAATAATGTCCACTAGATAGAGCGTCCAGGATAGATCAGTTGGAGCAGATAGATCCAGCTGTGCAAGGTTTTTTGATGTCATTTTTACATAAACGTATGGTGGCTGAGAGAGCTTGCTGCAATTTAAGAAAACACATGCAATTCCAAAAAACCAAATTAAGAAAAGATCTTCATCCGTTTGACAGCACACAAGCTGCAAATCCTCATAACGCATACACATAAAAAACACTGCATTTTTACACAATGCAAACAAATTAATAAAACGTGCTGCATTTTCTCACAGCACAAACAATTTACGAAAACGCATTGCATTTTCTCACAACACACAAAGAACAGAACACAATGGAAATGTTTCAAGGGGACGGACGCTGCTGTTGTGACTATTGCTCAGTAAAGTTGTAGGAGATCTTTGAAAGGTGAGTTTTTTGTTTGTTTGTTTTAACATCCTGATTCCTTTTATTCGAAAGGGTTGTGACAAAATGCAGCTCAATTTCGTAAATAATTGCGTTGTGAGAAAATGCAGCGCGTTTTATTAATTTATTTGCATTGTGAGAAAATGCAGTGTGTCTTTTTAAAAATGTGTTTGCGTTATGAGCATTTGCAGCATGTGTGTTGTGCTTTCTCTTCTGTTTTCTCAATTTGCTGGCGTTTTTTGTAATAGCATGTTTTTTTTTTAATTGTGTAAAGCTCTCTCGGCCACCGTATCAAGGTGCTGACTGGGTATACAAAGTATATTTCACCCAAAACAAAGTTTGCTGTTTTAATTTTTTCTCTCAGGCCAGTGCAAAACTTAATCCACAGCAGTTTTCACCACAGTCTGAAGCACAAGCTTTCTGTTACACACTGATGTAAAATATAAAGTTATAATCTACGAGTGAAAAATGAGCTGGGACTCGTATATCTCGGGATTGCGTATATCTATTTGGCAGGATGCTTGAGCTCCACATTGTTGTCTATAGCTACAGTAAGTTTCCATCCACCTATTTTATGCACATTTTGAAACATCGAAGTAATTTATTATGAAAAGAAAAAGTGCCCACAGTGGCTTCTCCTACCGCAGCAAATCCCATTTTTCTTTTTGATATTTGGCTCCAGGTTATCAGTAAGTGATCATTTTGTTCTCAAGTGATCATTTTGTTCTCTTTGCCTCATTAAATTAAAATGGTGATTTATTCTTAAACGGTTTTTGCAGTATTCCAGATTTACGCTTAAATCTAATTAGCATATTTATATGGAAACATAGCTAACGTCGCCATGACTGTTTCCAGAGACTGTAAGGTTATAATGCTGTAAATTATGCTCCTGCTGAAGCTTCATAAGGCCTCAATGTATCATCAAAAGCCAAGGGCTTTATTTTCTTTTTTTCCTGTAAGCTTTTTTGACTCTCTGAGTGCTCATAGCCACTGATTTGCATCACATTAAAGCACATAGAAGTATGGTTTAATATATGAAAAGTTTGGTTGCAAAACGCGATAAACGCCATTTTTTGACATTTGGATTTCATGATTGGAAATCACTGTTCAGATGTACCTTAATCTATATGTGAATCACTGCCATTAATACAATTTAAGAAAGAACATTTTAGGCCTACTACAAAATGTCTTTTTTCACACAACAGGATATCCACCAGACCAGTTTTTTTACAAAGTGCGATATAACATTATATATATATATATAATATTATAGAACAGCCATATGCACGAGCGCAGCATCCCCTGGGAGGAGAATCACCGCCGGCGAAGTGCTCCGAGTTTGCTCGTTGATTTAACGATAATATCAAAACAAAAAAAAACATATGTTTTTAAAAAGAGGATTCACTAGGCTAACTAAAAACGTTTGCAATTTAATTGTTTATACTGTAGGCCATTGCAGCTCCGCCAGCTCTGATCTGGTGTGGAAGGAGCCTCCACTCTTTCTTTAACAAGCTACAAGTCGTTTATTTAACTAACTTAATCTTACTTATCTATATTATAACTAATCACAATTAGTCAGAAGCTGTTTAAGGATGGTTGAAGCGATAAACATCCTGCAGTTAGTTTGCTCTGACAGCTCAGCCGGTATGTTGTTATCTGACCTTTTCATTCAGGGACTGCCCTGGATTACTGGCACACGCCATAGGCACGTTATGTCTATTATGGCATTATGTTTTTGAATATTATGAATATTTATGATTAAGTGAAGTTTCACAAACTAATTTCGAGAGGAGCACGTGATATGATTGACTTCAGCTGTTTCCCACTGCTAATCGTTAGCTCATCCTAAAACTAGATCATCCTAAAACTACTATATATATCCTGCCTAAACTTCATTACACATCTTCGTTTTCGGAAATCCCCCCTCACTCATCCCTCACTTCTCTGTCTTTCCATGATCAGGCAACACGGTGGCTCAGCGGCTAGCACTGCTGCCTCGCAGTAAGAAGGCCACAGGCTTAAGTTCTAATCGAGCCAGCTGGCACTCCCTGCGTGGAGTTTGCATGTTCTCCCCGTGTTTGCGTGGGTTTTCCCCGGGTTCTCCGGTTTCCTCCCACAGTGTAAAAAACATGCACATAAACAAATTGTAACAAGTCACAAGCACTTAACACATCAGAACCACATATTAGATATAGTACAAGGGGGGCACTCGAGAAACACCTGATCTCTTATCCCTCCTAATGCTCATTGACCAGGCGGGAACCTTGGGCTCATCTATCTCCGAGCTCAGGGTTCTCTCCCGGGACAGCATGCCAAACCTGCTATCATATTTGAGCATTATCTAAGTGTGAACTCTTGAATTGATAAATTATTGTTAATGTTCCCACTGATGATCCAAAAGATTTATTCAAATGCCGCAGTGAAGCCTGCTTAAAGCCATTGGTGCCCCAGCAAAAAAAAATTAATAAATAAATTAAAAAAAATTATGTGTTATATTGTGTACGTTGGGCGCCACGGTGGCGTAGTGAGTAGCACGATCGCCTCACAGCAAGAAGGTCGCTGGTTCGATCCCCGGCTGGGCCAGTTGTCATTTCTGTGTGGAGTTTGCATGTTCTCCCCGTGGTTGCGTGGGTTTCCTCCGGGTGCTCCGGTTTCCCCCACAGTCCAAAGACATGCGGTACAGGTGAATTGGGTAAGCTAAATTGTCCATAGTGTATGTGTGTGAATGAGAATGTATGGATGTGTTTCCCAGAGATGGGTTGCGGCTGGAAGGGCATCCGCTGCGTAAAACAAATGCCGGATAAGTTGGCGGTTCATTCCGCTGTGGCGACCCCGGATTAATAAAGGGACTAAGCCGAAAAGAAAATGAATGAATGAATTGTGTACGTTCTGGCCAAAACTAACTCTTATTATCAATAATAAATCTTTGTATATACTGTTCCATATATTTATGATGTATTGTTGTTGTTTTTTAACCAATTTAAAAAGTTTTTACAATGTTATGTTAAATATGTTGCATTTTGGCACTTATTTATGAACTATTTATGGACATAAAATTCAATAAAAAAATATCCTGGATTTGAAGAATATGTGTCCCTGGCCTTCACTGAGCTCAAGTAATAGTTTGATGTACAAAAATTGTGAAGGAACTTGACTGTTGATGTCTTTAATAATAATGTCAAATAACCAACATTTCTCAAAATGGATATATCTTGTTTTAGCAATGAAACTATACATATTTAATGTTATAATGATCTTGAATGTTAACTTATCAACAATTATATATTTTCTAATTCATTAACTAAAATTAAACTGAATTTGCAATATGCATTAAACCATTCCTGCCACTTGGGGGCTCTGCATTTACACATTTAGCTTGTGAGTGA
>CAIGQQ010029941.1:55688-76435 GCA_903798035.1 Danio albolineatus | reverse complement strand
TAGTAAAACTCCATTACCAGTAATTGTTTCTCCAGATATATTTCTGGAAGCTTTAAGAACCTAAATGCCAGGATGTCCAACTTTGAAATGGCTGAAACTGATCGTCTCATTTCATTTGTCGGGTCCCTTTTCTTACTGCAAGAAATATTTAGCATTAAAGCATCTGCCTCAGAGGGACAGAAACCGAAGTGTAAAGCTGCCAAACTCGCTAACATAATGACACTGCCAAACGGCTCCAATTGCAACCATCAGCTCGCAAGTGTATAAGAGCTTTGCTTGGGAAAACACACACGTTCACACACACCTCTGGATTGAATGTGGTCGTCGTTCTGCCAAAGCAGGTGACTGTGTTTGAAACCGATTAGACGTGAATGCTGGATTTTCCCATCAGTGGGGGCAGGGGGAAATTATGGGATGGGGAAGCCAGTAAGTGGATCGACCAAAACAACACAGGGTAAAAACAAGAGAAACACTAAGGCAGGGGGAAACTGACATTTACAGTAATTGTGATGCTGAATCTCATTGCACTGCATTGCTTTGATAGGAATTTGAGCCAGATGGGAAGATGACTAATGCAAAACATAATCATGCAATTTCACAATGATTTTCAGGAGACACCCAATAAAATGTCATCCAGTGTAACAGTTTTTTTTAAATACCAAATCAGCCCAATCTCAAGAGTAAACATACCTATTTTACAAATTGTCAGAAGAGTGGCTAATTCATACGAATTCAAACGATTTTATCCATATGAAAACGCATGTTTTTTGGGGCCCAAAACACCATCCCTAATCTTACCTCTCAATGGGGGTGAGTAAATCATACTAAAATGTACAAACAAGATTATAAAAATGAATGCAAATTAGCCTCTAAATCAAACGTTACAAGTTGCCTTGAGAGAGCATTGGAATCATATGAGACTTTCATATGGGTGCTCTCACACTCGCACTTTTGGTCCACACCCGCGTTCGTTTGACGTCATAGTACGGTATGTTTAGCTAGTGTGAACACGTCTTCTGAACTCGGGTGCGCACCCGTGAACCGTACCCGAGTCCGCCTGAAAGAGGTGGTCTGGGGTACGGTTCATGTGAACCCTGGTACGGTTCACTTGTAGTATGAATGCAGTCGTACCAAAAGACAGAAGTGAACCGTCAACAGTACAGCAAACAATAGTTTTTATAACGTGTGTGTCTGAGTATCATGTACTGTACCTTGCTGACATGCGGGGCTGATCCAGGGCAAACACAGTGATAATGTCTGCTTGTCTCCTCCAAAAACAGCTTGGACATCGCGTGATGTTCTGAACGTGTATAATATGTTTGAGGCAGATATACACGAGCCGCTTTCTGTATGTCCAAAACCAAAAGGTTCAGTAAAAGCGAAACGAGCGTGATGTGTGGACGTCTTTCCATTCTGGCGCTTTGCTTTCGTGTCCGTCACCTGGCAACAGCCGTACACAAAACATCAGCTTGATGACGCAAGCGTACCGGGGTTCAGAAGGAAAAAAGAGTGTGAACACAAACCAACTGAGAAGGTGGCAAGGGGGGGCAGTCGAACTTGGGTACGGTCCAGGCAAATAAACCAAGTGTGAAAGCACCCTTATAAACTCTACTGAACGGAACACTCCACTTAATATTTTTAGAAAAACTCCCCTAGGCTTTTAAATTTTAAAAAAATTCATTCAGTCAATCTCTGGGTCTGGCAGGAAAACTTTTACCTTAACTTAGCATAAATCATGGAACCTGATTAAATCGCTTGGTCCCACTTTATATTAAGTGTCCTTGGCTACTACGTACTTGCATCAAAAAATAAATACAATGTACTTACTGTGTTCATAATGTATTTTAGAACACTTGTGGTGCTCTTGAGTTGGGATAGGGGTAGGGTTAAGGACAAGTTTGGTGGTATCGGTAGGTTTAAGGGTGGGTTAAGGTGTAAGGGATGGTCAACAGTGTACTTACAAATGTAATTACAGAAATTAATTACAGATGTAATTACCTACAGGTATTTAAACAAGCATGAGTACAATGTAACATGTATTTACTCAAGAAGTACATTGTAACGAATTATTAGTTTCGGATCAGTTAAGGACACTTAATATAAAGTGGGACCAATCCTCTTGTTTAAATAATAAAAAAGAGTTTATTTTAAAGCTGTACTTACATCATATACTAAGAGCGACCGAACATGAAAAGTTTTTCTTGGTCAATAGCATGGAATTATACCCTTACTCTGCCAATAATCTAGGATATTTGCTGCCGTATCATGGCTGCAACAGGCACAACGATATTAGACAAAACAGATGATACTTTATTTCATATTAAAAATATTTGTGTTGCTGTGCATCCCTGTGTGTGTAATAAGCCTATTATTAACATGCTGTTAAAAAAAAACAATCCTTTAACACCATTCCTTTAACACCAGCTTTTAGATGGTCAATGGTGCCATCTATTTCAGTTGCTTTAAAATAGCAAATTGCTAACAACACACCTCATTTTTAGATCAACATGGCCATGGGTGCACAAAGATGCACAAATTATTGGCTATTCAAACAATCTGAGCACAAGACATGAAAAAGATACATGCGCCATAGCTGAAAATAGCAAAAATACATGTGTATCGCATCTGGTGCCACATTGTGGCGGTCGTATGAAAGGGCTCATGGTGTTTCTTTAGTCACATTGCCATCTACTGGCCTGGAATGCATAATAGAGCATTTTTAATGCGAATGAGGCTTACTTTGATGCTGTGTGAATGAAATTGCGATATTTGTGCGTAAATAGGTGCATGAACATTTTAAGTTTACTTGCTTCAATTGATTCACAATAGACGTGGATTTATGTTATGGGTGGTGCTTCTGTGTGCTCGGTGACTCTATTTTCGTTACTAAATGGCTAACATAGTTTTTATCGAGAGATTAGCTGTGCTTTATGAGATTTAGGAAGACTGATAAACTGTGTAGATTTGTTCAGTCCACTAGATTCATTCTGAAGTGTACCTAGCTCTGTGAGTTCATCAACTCCTACAGAAACTATACCAGCATGATGGAAGCTTTCAGTGGTGCTTCCGACTGAGCCGAGCCCAGTTTGATGACCTGTTGTCCAGTGTGGGGTGGTGGATTTCCCCTCGGGACACGCACTACAAGTGCCACATCATAATCATGCCCATACAAGAGCAAGCTCCTGATTGGTTAGCGCAGCGCAAATGTCCGCTAAAGTTCAGATTTTCAAACTTGAGTGATTTACGCAATTCGCACGTTAAGCGTATCAAACGCGCAAAACGCTCAATTTGTGCCACGTCATCACACCGCTGGATGTCTATTCCTGTCTTTGCATTGACTTAACATGTAAATCACTCACGCATAATGCTTCAGCCGCGTCTGGTGTGAACGCACCATGACAATTTTGTCGTGTACAACAAGCTTTTCTATTTTAATTAGATAACTGACATTACTATTGTTTTAACACCAAACACATTTATCTGACATTTCAGTCATGCTTCTCTAGTTTCATATTCCCAAAAAGGATCATTTTTGTAAAATGTTCAAGAACGAAAGAAAATTAAAAAGGTGACAAGACATTTAGTGACACTTCGAGACCTGCACGGCTCAAAGTGATGCCTTTTTAACATAATAAATCATAATGCGTCAGAGCCTTAGAGGTGTGCTGAAGTGTCATTTCTCTCACGTTTTTCCCTAACATGTCTTTCACGGCAGGCACTTTGATTATCGTTTTTTTTTCTAAAGCTGTGCCGTTTTGTCTTAGTGTGAGGTTTCGCCTGCAGCACACGAGTCTTTGTATGTCTCAGTTTCGCATTTCAGTCATCAACTTTCCGGGCCCCACTGCCCTCCAGAACCACAGTTCAAAGCACAGCATCAGCCTGAGCTCTGCAATATCCCGATAAGAGGACAACTAATAGAAAGCACATTGAAGCAGGGAGATTACTATAAGGGACGGCGGCTTAAAAACCAGAAGAGTTTGGGGAAGCTGGCAGAGTCCTGCGACCCCCTTCTACCCAGATAAGGTAACAGAACAGCCTCTAAAACTGCCTCCCAGAACAAATGTTTATTTCCATAGTGATTACTTTCCATACACAGATGGAAAGTTTGTTTCAACATATTAAACCAACCCTCAGCTGGGATGTATCAAATGTGTGAAAAACTCGATCCTGTCAGTCAAACCAAGAGTGGAGTCATAGTTTTGAGTTAAAGCATGATTTCCTGATTGATTCTGGATGGAATCTCAGATTATTGTTATTGTTTTTATCACAGTTTTGCTTTGATGGATCATAAGACAGCACTAAAAGTTCACGATTTTTCATCTGTTCTCGACTCTTCTTTCACTCTGACTTCCATGTTTGGCCATTGGCTCTAACGCATCGCTTTAAATTAATGGTCGGTGAATATTAGCGCTTTAAGTATTACTAACATTCGGTGGTGCTTTAACAACACTATGACAGAGCTAAATGTGCTAATGGTGGCAAGAGAGCTGTTTGGAAAGAGCACTGAAACTCTTCTTCTTCATTTCCAGTGATGTCAGTGCTAAGTTTGTCTTACGCTTTAAAGCATGGGCTTAGTTTCAAGGTGAACGCTAGGGTTGGAAATTGAGAACAATCTTTACTCAGAAATGATTCCATTTACTTTTTTTAACACTGGAAACGAATCATTTTCATGACATTTGGTTCTGTCACTACTTCTGCAGATGTGGTCAAAATGGAAGTAAAAATAGTCTTGACCATATTTCCTGCGCTGTAATTCATAGTACCGATGTGTCTAATCTATAATTCTGAAGGTAAAAGAAAAAACATAACACTAACAATAAACATACCATGCAAATCTACCAATTTATATTCCCATAAACACTTCGGCGAGTATGAAACAAGGTGCTTCAGAAGCCATTGTTTGTACGCACTTGTTTCTAGTGTTGAAAAGGGATGACAATGGACTCAGACCCAGTATTGTTATTGGATGAATTAGTATTGGTAAACACTGCCTGTATATCTTCTTCTTTTTTTATTTTTTTAAACAATTTCTCCAAAATCACTTAGTGGCCAGTTCAACATCATCTACTTATCATTATGAAATATACTCTCTGACAGCGTTTAGTATTCAGCAGTATGATATTTTAGGTGATATTTGCTTAAAAAAAGTAAATATATTTAAAATATTTGCTAAAGAAGTTAATATAAAATAATTATAAGTAAATTAAAGATAATTCATTTCTTAAAACTAATTTCTTTGGTTTTCCCAGTGCTGGGTGGCAGCTGGAAGGGCATCCGCTGCGTAAAACATATGCTGGATAAGATAGCGGTTCATTCCACTTTGACTAAGCCGAAAAGAAAATGAATAAATGAATTTCTTTGGTTTTTGTCATGATGAAAACAATATTTAGTATAAAAAAGTTAAAAAGTTCATTCATTCATTTTCTTTTCGGCTTAGTCCCTTTATTAATACGGGGTCGCCACAGCGGAATGAACCGCCAACTTTTCCAGCATTTGTTTTACACAGCGGATGCCCTTCCAGCCGCAACCCATCTCTGGGCAACGTCCATACATACTCATTCACTATGGACAATTTAGCTTACCCAATTCACCTATACCACATGTGTTTGGACTTGTAGGGGAAACCGGAGTACCCGGAGGAAAACTCCACACAGAAATGCCAACTGACCCAGCCGGGGCTCGAACCAGCGACCTTCTTGCTGTGAGGCTAACGTGCTACTCACTACGCCATCGTGGCGCCAAGTTAAAATGTTAAAAAGTTATTTTGCAGGAATCTAGTGTTCAGTTGAAGTGCCATTTAAAGGCTTATCTTGGTTAATTATGTTAACTAGGCAAAATATGGTATAATGTATAGATAAATTATTGGAGAACAGTGGGCTAATAATATTGATGTAAAAAAATTTAAGTTCTTAAAAAACTGCAATAATGTAAAAAAAATACAACAAATACATAAAAAATAAATTCAGATTTTATGAAATAATTAAAAAAAATAATTCCTTCATTTAAAAATCAGTTATCAAATCTGGTCTAACAGTTATTTTATTTAAACTAGTAGAAATCCATTTGTTGACCTTGTTGACCCAGTAACATGACAATATTTTCATTTTTGGGTGATTTTATTTTTTATATTTTTTACAAAAGTCAAAAGTTTGTTGTAATAGATGTTATTATATATATATATAGTATAGTATAAAAGACCAGTTGTCAAATGTTGTGCTGTTTTTTCCAAAGTACTTGAAATGGAAAAAATGAATCTACCAAAAGTGAAAACTACACAAAAATCCCCAACCTTTACTTCTTTCATAAGCAGCAATGAATTAGCAGAAAGCATCACGGCCACTTTTATCATTTATAAACTCCTCCACAGCTTGTTTGGATGTGTTTCCTTCTGTCTTTCCACTCCACCGGTTCTCTATTTGGCCTGGACAGACTTTGGCTCAGCTCAATCTCCATTGCAACATCCAAAACATCCTATTTCGTTTTTTTCCCCCTTTGAAGGACACACGTGGGCCACACCTAAATGAACTCCACTTCCTGTGGAAAGAAGCACTCGAGAGGTCTTTTTTTCCCCCTTCACTCAAACTCATTTTCCTACCCTTCACTTCACGAAAGATCCCACCTTCTGTCCACGTGAGGAGACTGTTTACGAACTGTTGTGACACCGGTTTTCTTGAAGGACGGCTCTGTTGGAAAAGTAAAAGCGTACAATAAGACCAAAGTAACAGGAAGAAGAACACACTCAATTAACTTTTGTACATTAAAGGTCTCTTGAATCCAGAGTTCCCTAAACTGCACCGAACATTACACCTATAGCTTACAGCCTACACTGTAAAAATATAAAGATAAAAAAGCCAAGATAACAAATATTTTTATGTTGCATTAACCTATTTTAATAAGTTAATCAACTTTCAACTAAATGTTTTAAGTTATACAAAGTTTAATGTATTATTTTCTAAAGTTAAGTCAACAAGATTTTTACAAAGCACAAATTATCAGTAGTGAGAAGAGTACTAAAAATCCTTTACCATTACTTGTTCTAAATACTAAATACTACACTGTAAACCATAAAAGTTATGGTAACTCAAATCGTTTGAGGAAATCGATTGCAACAAACCATTTAAGTTCAATCCTGTTAAGTTTAATCCTAATGAGTACTGTGAACTTAATCCATTTGAGTAAATTAAGCAATTTGAGCACAGTAAACTCAATAAACTAAGAGAACTCAAACCAACTGAGTACTGTAAAACCTAATAAGTTAAGGCAACTCAAAACGTTTAAGGGAACCGATTGCTACAAACCAATTGAGTTAAAAACTATTCTATAAGAGTACTGTGAACTTCCTCTGTTTAAGTTGAAGTAATGAGGTATTTAATTAACTCTGAATTCAACACTGAATTCAAAACTCTTTTCAAATGAGTAGAATTAACTTTCAGTAAATTTTGAGTTAACTACACTCATTTCATTTGGTAAAAGTTGACTGTTGGGTTTTACAGTGTATTACTCAAGCGTAGTGAGTATTACGCTGTAAAAAGTATTCCACCTTATACCATGCAAATTAATAATAGAGCTCACATCAGTGCCGTTTTCTTTTAACTTTGTTTTTAAGTGTAATTTTATTATTATTATTATTATTATTATTATTATTATTATTTGCAATTCGTTTAAATATAACATTTAATTCAAAGTGAAAACTCATTACATTAATATATGCACCTACTGTGTGATAAGTCATCAGATATCAGCTGGAGGTGTTTACAGGCAAAGGGAAAGCTGTGTAACCGATTTGGCAAAAATCTAGCTGTGATGATATGCCAACTCTCAAAGCTTGAGCACTTTGAACCGTGACTAAAACCTATGAGCGTCCAGCAGAAAATGCAGCAAACCGAACTCATACAGCACTCATAGAATGCAATTTGCGTATGTGTTTGAAAACGTAACATTCTGTAGTGCATTGAGATTGTAAGGCCATTACATATACAGTACAAACTGTATCTCACTTATTGTGATTTTAACCATTTTTAAACTATTTCAAATTCTTAAATCTCGGAGGAACCACTTACCACACAGTTTGTTTACCACAGAAGACGTCAAAGAACAAGAAAACTAGTTGGCTTGGCATTACTGTATAACATTACAGAGTATATTACTCTTAAAATGCTGCTGGAAATTGTATGAGTTAGTTTGACACAAGATTTATCGGCTTTTGAAGGATTCAGAATAAAAGTCACACAATTAACACCATTAAACAGCATGGACAAACCAGGATAATTTTTAGACTACACTGACTGTGTTTGTCTGAGAGAAGAAAAAAAATGGTGAAATACATACACAGAAAATGGCTTGAGGGTGAATAAATTATGGGGTAATAAAAATTTTTTGGGGTGAAATATTTTTTAAATGTGGAAAAAAGTAAACCTTGAAAAAAAGCTGTTGAAATAACATACTGACTGTGGTGGATTCAAGGAATTTGCTGCTTAAATTTACAACAAATTCAGGTTTTCAACAATTGAAGTTGAAAATTCAAATTTCAAATTGAATTAAAGTTGAAATTTTAGAGGGCGCCACGGTGGCGTAGTGAGTAGCACGTTCGCCTCACAGCAAGAAGGTCGCTGGTTCGATCCCCGGCTAGGCCAGTTGGCATTTCTGTGTGGAGTTTGCATGTTCTCCCCGTGGTTGCGTGGGTTTCCTCCGGGGTTCCCCCACAGTCCAAACACATGCGGTACAGGTGAATTGGGTAAGCTAAATTGTCCATAGTGTATGTATGTGTGTGAATGAGAATGTATGAATGTGTTTCCCAGAGATGGGTTGTGGCTGGAAGGGCATCCGCTGCGTGAAACAAATGCTGGATAAGTTGGCGGTTCAATCCGCTGTGGCGACCCCGGATTAATAAAGGGACTAAGCCGAAAAGAAAATGAATGAATGAATGAAATTTTAGACCGAATTGATGAAAAACCTGAATTTGTAGTAAATTCAACTATCAAATTATTAGATATTTTGAGAATAATTCATTGTTCTATTTGTTGGATAATTGTTGGTTACATGTGAAAAATCATCTTGATTGCTGTTTAATGTCTAATGCTGCTGACAATAAGAGATGGCTAAAGGCTTTTTTTTTTCATGATAAAAGTTTTGAGATTGTATATAATATTGCTCAGTAGTACATGCAAGACAAACAAAATATTTAGTTGAGTCTCAGTTTTAATACTGTACAGTTTTGCCCCAAGAATCAGTGATGTGCTGTATACACTGTAAAGGTTTGCTATGAATTAGCGATTTTCTGCATTTTGTGATTCGTGTTTTTACTTTAATTTTTTAATGCTTTTGAATTGCATTATGAGACCTTTCTTCTTTCTTTCTACCTTAAAAAGGTGGAAAAAGTGACCTTTATTAACATATTAAATAGTTTAAAGCGATATATTCTCTGGGTTGGTGTTGTGGACTACAGTGCACTGACAAGCGGCAGTGTGGACTACAGTGCACTGACACGCGGCAGAAATACGTTTGTAAGAAACATTTTTTTACCCGGGAGCTTTTCGCATCTGGAAATTGTGAAATCTGGATTTGCTGCTGGTCTTCTTTTAAAAAAGATGCGGTTCCAGTTGGTGTTGATTGTCCTGTCTCTACAGATTTGGTAAGTAAGCGATCAGTGCTCTTTGTTTGTTTATTCAGATGGCAAGATTAGTTTGTATCCTCAGCAGTACTCTTTCAGTGTTTAAAGACAAACCTTAGTCAAAGTGATTTGGTTACTAAGGTTACAGTACGTTAATGTTACTACAGTATTATAGACTGAAAAATCCACTGTAAATACTGCTCTCCGAGTGTAAACATCAACACCGCAATCAAACTATTACCCTCGTGTAGAATTTTCGCCGTATTTAATGACAAGATACCAACCAAGTGCATCTAAGTTACCGAGAAATGCAGTGGATTTTTTTCCTTCCATTTGCAATGCGGTATCAAATATTTCATTAAATCTGCACTCTTCCAGCAGTTCCTCATATGCAATATCTTATTTGTCACGGGGGACATGCAGGAAATGTTCCTGAATGAAAGTGCCAAACTGCAGTTAAAGTCCACTATTTAATACTTTGCCAAATAATTCAATGACAGATGTACATGTAAACACAGTCACTGTCTTTTTCCACTGCATCTGTGTGTTTGTTTTGCCTCTGTGAAAAATCAGCGCATGCCCCATTTTAATGCAAATTTTTCCCTCCCTTGACACTCCCACCTCAACAGAGCTGGACACACCCACTTTCCTAACTTTTTCCAAACTAGAGGTGTGACAACACCCTGCTGAAACAGGGGTCGTGGCCCTTTAAGGTACAAACACCTTGTATTAAGCTACCAGTACATTGTCTGTTATTTTACAGATTGATTTCTCGATATATTATTTCTTACAATTGATACTAATTTAAACTAATGTCAGTAAAAGTCACTTTATTAATTTGATGTTGAATTTTTAACATTCAGTTGACAGAGCAGAGATCAAGGGCCCATAATGCAATTCACAACCGTACATAAATGGAAAACACAAAATTCGGAAACTGCAATTAACAGATATACTATTATTATTATTATTATTATTATTGTTATTATTGTTAAAAAAGCATGTTGTAAATCCAGTTTTAATATGTAAATCTTAAAGAGCCCCTATTATGGGTTTTTGAAAATGAGCTTGTATGCAGTGTGTCACACAGCTCTAAGTGAAGTGAAATGTCCAGCTAAGGCTTAAATCTGAAAGTGCACAGTGTTTAAAACTATTGATTCATCTATAAAAGAGTCGACTCATAGTTCCTCAAACGAGTCGTCGTGCTAACGAGTCTTTAGCCGTTTCGGCATTACGTGAACACGAAACATAAGCCCCGCCCATTTATGCGCGCACAGATTCGAAATCCCCAATCCTGCCCACAAACAACAGCGGTGAGGAAATGTTGCCAGATCGGGCGGTTTTCAACTTGATTCTGCAGGTAAAACCCTTTGGACAGGGTTTGGGCTGAAATCAGTCAGCAACATCTGGCAACACAGTGAAGAGCACTGTGCTTAGCTGGATATTGGAAGTGTGCAGAGAACCCAGAGATGAGACTTTGAAGAGTTAGTCGTTTCTGCAGAAATATCTCTGCATTAAACCCTAGCCATGTGCTGTTACCCCTCCGAGGAGTGCTTACAACGGAGAATTAGGAGCACCGGGACATTTCCTGGCCTGCTATCCAGCAAGTGTGAGTAAGTACGATTAAAACAGTCACCTCATTGTTTTCTCTAGCTTGTAAATGATGCATTTAACTGTGTTTTGTAACTTGTAACCGCTTGTAGTGTCTCTGGTTAACTTGTATTCTCATATCGCGTCTAAAAGCACGTTGTAAACGCGACGCGTGCCGCTGTGTTTACGGATTAAAATGCGTTTGAGCGTGTTCCTCTGCTGTTTGTCGTTGCTATGGACACCATGAGCTCTGCTACACACGTGCGGCGGTGCTGTTTATAATGGTTCAGCTTTTGCCGCTGTGTGCATTAATACTGAATGTATGTCGCTATTTTTACTTCTGGTTAAGAATTAGAGTGATATGCTGGGAGACCGGGGGGGTTAGTTTTCGGGGTGAGGTGTCTGAAATACGGGCGACTCCCGTTTAAAGCGAGTGTTAGCAGATTAGCTCACGCACACACTATGACTGACTAACGTTGAGCGCTGTCGACCAATCGCAAAAGACTGGTTCATCGGTCCAATCAGCGCAGTTTAGCATCGCGCGAAGGAGGGGTTTTGGAACAAATGAATCCCTGAACGATTCATATAGGAGTCGCTGGGATAATGAGGTAAAAATAAATGCATATTATAAGACAATGAAAGTGTTTTTTGACCTTGCAATCAGATCAGCCTGCTGTTGGAGACCCCCAAAACTAAAATATGACCCTTTTCAATGTATAATATGGGCTCTTTAAGCTACAATCAAAAGTGTTACCCATCTAACTACTTTTCAATGCTTTATATTTGAAGAAAATTCCTTGTGAGACTTCGGTGACTGATGTGACTTTGCGCAGATAACATTTCCACTGGACGGGTGCCCGTGGAAAAGACGGCGCGGCGTGGCAAAATGGGGGCCTGCAAAAGCAATGTTCGCTCTACATGCTGTTCCTTGGCTTCTAGTATCCCCGATTTGGAGGGCAGCCGAAAAAGTCCAGCGTCCGTCCAAACATTTTAAGAAGATCTAAGGCATGCCATCTTGCTGGCAGCTTTATGGATGCTATTTATCTGCATATACCGCATATGTGCGAAGACACGCTGCTGTAAACGGCGTAACTGAAATAACAGCTTCGTCCAGAGGAAACGGGATGACGATAATGTAAATGACAGCTGTTAAGCAGACATATACTCAGTGTTTTGTTAAATTATGTAATGTGTTGCCGTTATGAGGTCATGGTTTCAACATTACATAAGACGACAGTATCAGGGTTAATGAGAAATAAGAGTGTCAGTGATTTAAAAAAAGAGCAATTTTACATGAAAATCATGTGTGCTGTCTTCTTAGAAATATTTGATCATTTTTGCATAAATACTTTGACTATTATTTTATTTAATGTTATATGGTATTAAAGTAAATGTAATAAAGCATTTTCCTCACACCCAGAACATATGCACACCTTAATCCTTCATAAACAGAAAAGTTGATTTTAATAAACACACAACTGATTTTTGTTGGGACCACATGAAGGAATTAAGTTAACTTATTCGTTTTTACAAGTTTAAGTGGATTGAACATAAAGCAGTTAAGATGTCCCTCACCCCAAAAACCTCAAGCATTGTGTTGTTCTAGCTCATTTTATATAAGTAGTTTGAACAAACAGCAAATGTAGTTTTCTTTGTCTATTAATATAACATTAATATAACATTAATATAACAGTTTTTGTCAGCTGCATCACGTGACTTTGATTTGGTGAACAAACGTATTGTATTGTAATAATTGTATTGCATTGATTTAATTTAATTGTAACAATTTAACTAAAATTAGGTTCCTTCATTGTAATATACACACTCAAAATTTTTTTTTTTGAATGAACATGATTTAATCGTGGCACCCTTTATGCATCTAATCTAATCAAGTAAACCTGAACTGCTTTGAACGTGTTATATGAACACAATGCACATTTGTAGATAAAACATGGTTTCAATATGTCGGTCAAACTTCTTTGCAACTTATTGACTCAAAATGTTTGTATTGTGTTATTCTAATTAAATTTATTCTAATTTACTCAATGTAACACTAAAGCTTTACTTTAACAAAATGATGTCTTGTTAAATCAACTAGTAAATTTCTTGTTCAATATTGTTTAAATTACATTGTTTAAATGACAGTACTATGAAGCAAGATTTAAAATTAAGTAAATCAACACAAAAAAGGACAGAAAACTTGTTATATATATATATATATTTCTTTATTATAGCCTTTTGCAGGCACCAATCACGTTTAAACAAATTTTTCACTTTAATATTCTGATACAAAATGTTATATGCAACATAAAATGTATAACATTTAGCCAACAAAATAACCTTGGCTCTTAAGAAAACAGATCCCCAAGCAATACCTGTAGGACGTTATTTTGTTCACAAATTGAGTTTAAACAGCTTCACTTTGGTACTCCTATTCAAAATGTAAAAGTATAAAATGTATAGGAAACATGTAGCCAACAACATAACATTGCCTAGAACGCGCGGTGATTCTTCTTCTTGCTTTTTCCGTATGGTGCCATCCAAACGCACTACCGCCACCTACTGATATACGTGAAGTGACTCTCCAGAGTGAGAGTAGTCGATTTGAAGCGTCTCAGTCTTATTGAATCAACATGTTCTGATCAAATTCATTTGATTATTTCTTGATTCAGTTTCAAATAACATGAATGAATCATTTAACATACGTAAACTTGATTTGTTCTTTTCAATCTGACAAAGTTTTATTTTGTAAATCAAATACATGCCTAGTTGATTTTTTTGAGTGCAGACATTTTTAACTTAATAGTCTACATAAAAATACTTTATTCGCTCATTTTAAAATGTGGTAACTATACAGGACATTGAACTCTTTTTTAATAATAATTTTTAAGGGGGTTTTGACCTTTATTGGTGTAGGTTGTTTTCACGTGACGTCATTGATGACGCGCGAGACTCAGATGGAGGCTAGAAATGATTGTTCTACATAGAAATCATTATCAGAAGATCAACATGTTTACGTTTTATGTTGTTTATGATTGTTTAAATTGGCCAATACAAGAAATGCCGAACAGCTTTCATAGACTTCCAAAAGTTTTTGCTTATAAAGGGGGGAAAGTTAAAGAATCTGTCTGAAAAACAGAATAAAAGGTGGCATAAACATTCAATCGATACATCCATGTGTACAAACGTTTTTTTTTGAGCGCGATAAGTTACTTATATTGACAACACTAATAAAATTTAAATACAGTCCTAGCTATGTGTATAAATATGTTATATAAAAATCAGATGAAAGCACCACCACATTTATAGAATATCCAGGAGAATATAAATAACGTACCCTGCCATGTAATTGCTGCAATCACATCTCTGTCTTGTTTTGCAATAATCCATCTCTTTACTGGCGTTTTGGTGGAATAAACAACCGTAACGTTAACATCGAGATGCGCAGCAGCGGTGAATGTTGTTGATGGGAAGTTCATCGAACGAACAAAAAAGAAATGCAACTTGCGACAAAACTAGATGGTTATTATTGTGGAGCGCTTTACCCCCTTACAAAAATAAATAAATAATATACTGTAATGTACACTAGGGTCCAGGCTTTTCCATGCTTTCATCTGTTATTTCGTGATGTCTGTAAAATATCCGTGTGGGGAAAGTAGTATAATAATTTATAATAAACATGTTTTTGAATCACATGGTAGTGTATAATGTGTACAAAAATATTGTAGCATAGTAAACTGATAAACTGTAATAAATACTGTAATGTTAATGTAAACTGTGGTGCATCATGATGGTGTATAATTATAGTGTACACAACTGACGCCTATTGAATAATTTGTTTACTGCTACAGTTTTATCATACCACCTGGGCCGGCCCGTGGCATTGGCAGTATAGGCAAATGCTAAAGGCGCCATACATTCAGGGTGCGGCAGAAATGGGGGGTGGGGGTGGCAGTGTAACTTCCGCTATTCTCAAAAACTAGTTGGTATGATGACTTCAGAAAAGTAAGCCCACATTTATTTAACTACATAGTGTGCAAAACCTGCTAAGTAGTAGTAGTAGTAGTAGTAATATAAGCTACTCGCCAAGTACTCGATACTCCTCTTCTGTCTTCAGATGCGCTGCTGAGGTTTCTCAGTCCCACCGTTGCAAATCCTTCTTTTTAAGTATTTTGAATGTGTAATTGCTTTATTCAAATAAAAGAATGTCCAAGACAAAGCTATTAAGTTTCTAATGAGTATATGTACACTACCAGTGAAATTTACTGTGATGCGACGGGGCGCCACATGAAATCTTGCCTAGGGCACCAAATTGGTTAGGGCCGGGCCTGCGTACCACAGCAAAAATATAATCACTACGACAATTTAATTTAAGAAATTTTCCATAGTATGCTTCCAAACACTATAGTATTTATTTTTTCATGGAACATACGAGCTTATACAGTATATACTGCCTCAATGACAGGCAAACATATTTTACTTAAGAAGAAAACTCTGCCCTCTCCATGAAATAAGGATCATGCCCAACATAAGTGGGTATTTTCTATCTATATCTCCTTTGAAATATGGCATAAATCGCTAAAATACAGACTTTCCCATATGTCTCCCAATCAGTTTTTACTTCCTTCCCTCCATCTGAACTTCAAGCATCATCAGAACCACGTGATTGAAAACAACCTACAGGACAGTAGAGATTTTATAGGAAAGTGTGGGGAGCAGAGATAGGGGAAGGAGGGGGAAGGTGATGACGTGAAGCATACCTGTCAACATTGGGATGTAAAAATAAGGGATTAACCCCCCCCCCCCCCTAAAAATAACAAATTAAATATGTCCTTCTGGAGCTGTTTCAATGTAAATAAGCAGTTAAACGGTCAGTAATCCTTTTTTAATTTTATTATTTACAAAAGAAAATTTTATGTAATACATTAGCAAATACTTTAGAAATAAAATTTCTTTTATTATAAAGAAATAGAACGGTGACCCCAGATTAATAAAGGGACTAAGCCGACAAGAAAATGAACGAATGAAGTAAATAGAATCAAGTTATCAAATCGTATGAATCTTTTCTTCACTGTATATCTTACACATTCTGAATAAAGAGCAGTGAATGAATCATTTATTTAGATTTTTTGTTTGATTACATTAAATAACAGAGGTGTCTCTGTTATAAATGACAGAAGTTTACATCTATAGTTATATTGACGGCATTCGATTGCTTTCCTAACGTTTCATGCTCATTTAGGACAAAATTAGTTGTGTTTGAAAAAAAAAGCATTCAAGATTGACATCTTTAGATATTATTATTAATGTGTATATGTCTGTTTAAACACGCAACCAAAACCCAGTATCCACTTTCGCTTTGCTTCTAATCGAGTGTACAGAATCCGTTTGGGAAACAGCGTCTGTTTATCACTATGGACGCGTCAGCTGACAGTCACGCGCCGCTTTATGACTGTTTTGATGGTTATATAGGAGGAGCGACAGCATCTGTAATGAAAAGGAAAGGGAATCCCGCTGTTTTTATTGTTTATTCTAAAGTGTTTTGTCCCTAAATAAACCGAAAGCACAGAAAAGATTCATATTTAAGAGCAAGGGGTGCCCCCTGGTGGTTTGGCGGTATGGGTTGCGAATAAGGAGGATCGGCTCTTTAATGTTTATTGACACCCGTCGGAGAACGACTGAAAATACGGGAGAAATACGGGAAAATACATTTACGGGATGATAGCGGGATAGAACTGTAAAATACGGGAGAATCCCGGGAAATAAGGGAGGGTTGACAGGTATGACGTGAAGGTGCGGGGCTATTCAAAATTCAGGTCACTGTGATTGGGGTGATTGTGGTGACTGTGAGTGGGAGAACCTGGCCTGGTTTTGACCAATGTATTTTCTTTTTTTAACGTGTTCTTACACTGTATATAATGCTGAGATCCACAAAATTCCTTCATGTTGTCCCAACACAAATCGATTCAATTGACATTCCATTGATTTTATTTACAAATTGAAGTACACTGAACATAAAACAATTTAAAAAAACAGTTTTTTTTTCCCTCAAAAAAACCTTAAGAACTGTGTTTTTCCAACCCATTTTAAAGAAGTAGCTTAAACGAGCAACAATAGACATTTTTGGAGTGAATCTAATGGATCACTGACTGACATTTTTGGCTATTTTACAATCTGTCACAAAACTTTTCTTCTTGTGTGTTGCAACATCAAATACATCTCTGTACTGTCTTCTTTTGATTTAGTGAAAATAATCTCAAACAATTATGCTAAAACACGTTTGTCATTCAGTTTTCAAGTAATTGGTTGCATTTTTAAATTATTTGTTTTTATAAATTGATTCAGAAAATGTAAAAAAAAAACTGACCAAGTGAGCACGCTGACCATCACTTTCCTCACATAACAAGAAAAGTTAAGTCTTATCACTTTTTGGCTTATGAAACAACAGGCTTTTATTCATAGAGGTGTTTTTATCAGCCGCACCAGGAGATCAGCTCTTATGTAATGTCGGATTACACCGAGACTCAATGTAAACCTCATGCTGGGGAATAAAGAATGGGCCCGTTTTCATCCAGCGATTGCTGTTGTTCGTTACCGCTCCCTCTGTGACTGATATTTGTGGTATCTCAGCATGCTTTGGCTATGATCTCACTCCATACAATTCACAAGTTGTTGGGCTTTGATACGTTTTTGAAACTTTGCCGCACACAACTGACCAAATCGGTCCACACATCTAGATCCCAGATGCAAGATACTATTTCATACACATTGCTCCAAAAAGACAAAACACCACGCTAAGTTGAAATGAAAGCCAAATATTTTGAAGGAACTTAAACACACGATTGCGTAACAGGCTTTGATCCGCTTTGCCTTGCTATTGGGATCGATCCAGTCCGGGGCGGCCATAATGGCTCCTGCAGACTCCGTTATAAACTGCTAGCCGGAGAGCGCCAAACTTCTGGAGCTCTAGCTGACCGTAAAACCCACCGAGCTGGCAGCACATTGGCCTGTCAGAAAAGCATAAATGATGAGGAATGAATGATGGAAATGACGATAAGGTATAGATAGATAGATGTGAAAAGCTACAAAGAGTTTCAACTGATCTCTTTTTGCACAAGATATCTGCCAAAGATCGAACTTTGCACAAGTCCTAAGCCATACATGGTCTTACTTCAAAAAGTGTGGATGCTTGCACTATACACGATATCCCTATAAATCAAGTGTGAACTCATCCCTGGAGAGGCGTTTCAGCTTGGCATTGATATGCTAGATTCTCTTACACAAATCGTGACCTTGAGGAAGCAGTTCATCCAAAAAAGAACATTCTGTCATCATTTACTAACCCTCGTGTCGTCTCATACCTTTGTGGAAGAGATTTTGGACAATGTCTTTTTGCATATGATTGTCAACATCAGGGGTCACCAGCCTTGGTACTGGAGGGCCGGTGTCCCTGTAGAGTTTAGCTTCAATTTGCCTCAACAAAGATACCAGGAAGTTTCAAGAGTATCTTGTATGAACTTGATTAGGGTCGGAGCTAAACTCTGCAGGACCTCAAGGTACAAGTTTGGTGACCTCTGGTCTATATACCGCAATATATAGTCCAGGGGTGCTCAACCCTATTTCTAGAGATCTACCTTCCTGATCTACCTACCTTACCTCCAACCCTGATCAAACACAACTAAACCAACTTAAGCCTCGGTCACACTGGACTTTTCCCCCATATACTTCGATTCATACGTATGTGAATGCGTCAGACCAGAAATGCGACAAGTTTCGCAGTTTGCTGCGGTTTAAAGTTCAAGCTTGGTGAATCTCAACACATGACTGCGTAAGACCAATCGAAGATCAAAACATGACCTCTCTGGACAGAAATTTATTATATGGAGCAATTGCCTGCTTTTTAAACGCCTAATTATCTTGTTTAATCTACCCGTCTGACAGAATTTTGCATGGTCAAACTCTAGTGTGACTGCAGCATTAGTAGGATCTGAAGGACCACTTGCTAATTAAAGTGTTTGATCAAGGTTGCAGCTGAACTCTCGGTAGAAATGTAGGTTAAGCACCCCTGCTATAGCCTATTGGAACAAGATAACAATTGTAAATAGCTGGTAAAATCAGTGATGCCATATTAAAGATTTTGTAATTGCTTTTGTAGGGCAATGTAGGGGGTGGGGGGTGACGGGGGATGGATGGGGGACAAGATGACAAAATAAACATCCAAATGAGCCCAAAGCAATATCCATGGCTCCTGGTGACACAATGAGGTCTTGTAAAACGAAGCGGTAACAACAATCTCTTTGAGGAATTGAACATTATTAATAATTTTAACACGATTTACAATTTGTGCCGTTGTGTTTTCACATACTAAGTGATGTCGTTTTTCCCACCGTGTCCGACATTAAAATCATTACGACACACCTTGCAGAAAGCGTGGTTGTCGTCAAGGTGGCTTCTAGACAAAAATTCTTCCGTCCAGCTGTTGGTAAATTTACATGTATATATTTTTCTTTTCCTTCCATCATGTGTACTACTACTGGCGCAGCTGCTTGTTGCTACTGCCAGCGTTCAAGTCCCGCGTCTACCTCCTGCGCAGTAATCAACAGCGCACCTGAGTTGTACCGTATGTTGCCAGATTGAGGTAAAATATGTCACAAGATTAGAATATTGCATCAATTGTGTGAGGTAATCAACTTCATTCAAGATCTGGCAACTTGACAAAGATGAACAAAAGTGTGTTTTTGAAACTGCATTGGGATTTACAAATTACGGGAGTTTCCCGGGAGAAATAACAAATCGGGAGGGTGGCGTGAGATGGATGTGAAAACGGGAGACTCCCAGGAAAAACGCAGGTATGCTTTAACACTATTAGTTACAATTTATATGATCATTTATGAGGCGATATCATAACTAGATTAAGCAATTATGGATTCCAAAAACCATGACAAAATTAATAATCAAAACATGGATGGCTTTAATCAAGCAATATAATTTTCACGGTTCATAGTGTCCACTTTTGAGTTCAGGAAAACTTTCCAGCACTAGATACTATATGAGGGAGGACAGTTTAGGAGAGCGTTTGATGTTTGATGGTTTCCTCCAATCGCTTGGCTTTAAAGCTGAGGTTTAATCTAAGGACTACATCTGTGCATTTAATTTCCTGCTTATTTCAGTTCAGCTCAGGCCTCACATTGCTGCTTACAACTTACTCTCTTTTTTTTGGAGAAGCAATAAATCATGAGTAGCTTGGCAAGCTACGATTCAAATTAGCTTCCCCAAGGCTAATAGCTGTCCTTGATTAACTTTGATTAAGTATAACAAGTACCTCATCCTGCGAAACACAATTTTTCAAGCTAGGCTGACTATCTTTAGAAAGAAACCTGGCAATGGCAACGATAAACCCTATTGTGCAGCAGCGGCAGGGAAATCAAAATCACATGAGCTGAGAAAACATCAGCTGTGTAAATACATACAGGACATCTCTGTGGAATGGAGGCATTACTGAAACTTGGCTCTAAAGGAAATGCTTTTTTGGAGACCGCCATTTTTT
>CAIGQQ010029941.1:0-40688 GCA_903798035.1 Danio albolineatus | reverse complement strand
TAATATTGTCATACCACTGTCATTCTCATGTCAATATACAAATTTGTGTCCTTGTAAACTACATAAACAAGCACACACACACACACACATTGCATTACCGTCACACATACTGTACGCCAAAAGAAAAGCTCATTAAATTTGATTTAGGTTTAAGGTTGGGAAACTCCATGTGATATTTGAGTACTGGCCGGTCCCTGTTAAAACCGAGCCCTCGTTCTCATTCACTGAAACAAAGGGTTACCTTGTCACGGTCACCATCCACTAACGTGCAGCAATTTACAACAACTTCCAGCTGAAAAATATAACAGACTGTTCTTTTCTAATCCTCGCGCAAATCTCGACAGCCCAGGGTGATCTTTAAAGTAACAGCTGGGATACAAGCTAGAGAACATGCGATTTACTCCAGCAGATAGAGTACAGTGATTGATGGTTTAAGAATAGAGGTTAATGTTCATGAGCACAAGCTGAAGTTCTTTGAGATCAGTGTGTAGCTTCTGGGTCACGGAGGAAAACACGGCACTGGAGGGTAAAAACGGACAGATGATGAATGGATGTCACAAAATAGGTGAGGTTTTTCCTTGGAGGGTGATGATGATGGGTAAGAAATGATGGTTCGTGTGGACTCAGCAGGGAAATTCAAAACCTTTTCAGTTTTAAAGATACTCACAATGCCAAACACACACATCAGAGACTTTCCGAATAATAAAAACGAAAGTTTTGACATGAATGGTTGAACATTGTTGGACTTTTGCAGTAATACACAGTAAAAAAAAAAAAACCATCTCACATCAAAAGTGAAACCAGAAAAAGAAACTATGTTGTATATATGCTTAAAAATAATTGGTATGAATGATTCTGTGAAAGCCATGAAAGGAACACTACACTTTTACAACTCCCTGAGAGTTAAACAGTTGAGTTTTACCATTTTTGAATCCATTTAGCCAATCTCCAGGTCTGGGAAGAGTACTTTTAGCCAGTGATTAATTTGAGCCAGATCTTGCCGGATCCTGTTCCGGGAAATGTCAGCTATTCGTTTTTTGTGTTCCGGTATTTATTTCAACTGATCCGGCATTAACTTTTGCATAGTGAATACCTGCATGTGTGTGTGTGAGAGAATGTGAATGAGTCTGAGTGAAAAACAGCGAGCAAATCTGTGTGGATTGTATGCGTGTGCACACACATAAATCTAGTCACTTTTGACCAATTAGCTTTCTTACTTTTACAATCAATCTCATTGGTCGGTAATATTTTTTGTGAGCAGTAAGCAGTGAAAATAAATAATGGCATAGTGTCCCACATACAGTAAATAAAATTTGTATTTTCAAAATGCTAGAGGCGGTCAAGCATATATTATTTTTTTAAAACCACAAGTAAATCTGATGAAGAGTCTGATTAAAAGAGATCTTGAGAAGATGAAACTGCGTGAATGGATCAGGATAGCAGGAGACTTTTCAGGCACTGCGTATTAACATTGCACCTACTGCAGCAATGATACTGCAGCAAATTATCTTGATTATTACACCTGAATTAGAGTATTTTTCTTAACCAAACCTGCCTAGAATATAGGAACTTTTTCATTTTCAGCACACAACGTACTGTAAATTAAGAGTCAAGCTTTAAATAAGAATATCATCGAAACTCTTTGGTCATTCTTAAATATGAAATGCTAATGGTCTAATCAGATTCAGTGATTTATGCTAAGCTAAGCTAAAAGTGCTCCCACCAGAACCAAAGATTGACTGAATGGATTAAAATACCTTGAAACTCAACTTTTCAACTCAAGGGGAGTTCAAGTTATTTCACTATCAAGTTAATTAGCATAAAAATCATACCTGCCAACATTTGGTCAATTTTTGTATGTTTTATTGTCACAAAATGAAAACAGATTTTTTTTTCCCTTGCAATAACCATTTTTAATTCTGCATGCAACACGGTCTCTGCTTGTAAAAAACATAGAAATGATCGTTGTGCCCTTCTGTGCCTCAGATGCACGAATGTGCCATTGTGATTTCACATGCTGAGTGATGTCGTTTTTCCCAGTGTCCGACATTAAAATCAATACGACACACCTTGCAGAAAATGTGGGCGTCATCAAGGTGGCTTCTAGACAAAAACTTGAATTCTTCCGTCCACCTGCTGTTAAATTAATTTTTTTCTTTTTGCCGAAGCACAACCTGACTCTTTTCCTTCCATCATGTGTACTACTACTAACGCAGCTGCTTGTGGCTACTGCCACTGTTCAAGTCCCGCATCTACCTCCTGCGCAGAAATCAACAGCGCACCTGAGTTGTACCGTATGTTGCCAGATTGAGGTAAAATATGTCACAAGATTAGAATATTGCATCAATTGTGTGAGGTAATGAACTTCATTCAAGATCTGGCAACTTGACAAACATGAACAAAAGTGCTTTTTTGAAACTGCATTGGGACGTACGAATTACGGGAGTTTCCCGGGAGAAATAACAAACTGGGAGGGTGGCGGGAGATGGATGTGAAATACGAGAGACTCCCGGGAAAAACAGGAGTGTTGGCAGGTATGATAAAAATGGCATTTTGAAATGCAAAATGTGACCTTTTGAAAATGGATTTCTGCACAAGTTCAAAACAACACCATTATATATATTATAACCATCTACTGTTCTGGCATATACACTGGTTATGGTCATTTATGTGATATCTGTGTGAACTGGGATAATGTTGACAGCTTTTCTGTTTTTGGTACATTATTGTGTAAACGTAACTTTAGACCACAATTAGACTTTAAAAGCCATTATTTGCAACCTCGCCTTTCTCAGGCTAAATTCATCTACTGGTAAATCAAGCGGCTGGAATTCGATGAAAGTCAGCAGAGAGTGTTGTTGAACATTTGCTCGAGTAACTCAGAGCCGCTTTGAGCTGGGCTTAATTTTAGCATGAAATGTCTCACAGATGGGACTAACAATGCTTCTATGTGCATATAAATATATATCAAACAGGCCTCGAAATCTGAGGAACTGCTTGATGTGTGAAAACCGAATGTCAGAATAAAGTTTAGAATCTGAATTTGTGGCCTTAACCCGAGGTGACATTTTCATTGGCCATTTTTTGCAGTAATATAACCCATGCAGTTCAGCTGTTCAGAGCAAAACCAGCTTCGGCGTTTCATCCATGTGGAATACAATGGAACAAGCCCAAACCTGAGCTGCATTAATACAGCCTGTGTCAGTGATACCTGTGAGGAAGGCAATTCAACCTGACAGTTAAGTCATGGAACATCTCGTTTATATAATCCGTTATAGACTGTATGTATAGCAGGGGATGCTGGAGGGGAGGCTTTAAATGTTTGTTTCCTTTTTAGAAATATTTCATAGATCCGCACCACACTCCATCTGATGCCATTCGCTCAAGGCTAAAAGACAATGGCTGCATTGTAAGGCTAAGAATGATTTTTCCCTTTTAAGAGGCTCGATTTGCAGGCCAGACATGGTGAAGCTGTTATATAAGCCTTGATTTCTATGACATACACACTGCATGGAGCCCGTCATGTCTTTCCTGTAGTTTCAACACTCATCATCTTGATATGTAGCAGGAGAGGCCATGAGCAGACTGTGTCCTGTGTGTGTGTGGGTTCCTCTAGAAGTATGGACTTCAGTAGTTGTTATTAAAAAAAGTGAGAATATTATTGGAATTATGGCGACATGGTGGCTCAGTGGTTAGCACTGTCACCTCAAAGCAAGAAGGTTGCTGGTTCAAGTCCTGGCTGGGCCAGTTGGCATTTCTGTGTGGAGTTTGCATGTTCTCCCTGTGTTTGCGTGGGTTTCCTCCGGGTGCTCCGGTTTCCCCTACAATCCAAAGACATGCGCTGTAGGTGCACTGGATGGACTAAATTGACCGTAGTGTGTGTGTGTTAATGTAAGAGTATGTGGGTGTTTCCCAGTACCGGGTTGCAGCTGGTAGGGCATCCACTGCATAAAACATATGCTGGCATAGTAGGCTGTTCATTCCACTGTGGCAACCCCTGATAAATAATGGACTAAGGCGAAGGAAAATTAATGGTTTTTATCAGAATTATTCATTTCAAGTCAAGGTCTGCTGTTTTTTTGCATTATTATTTAGCACGCTGTGCATCAGAAGTCTACAGAGTCTTTATCATGAAATATGAAACCTGTTTATTAGCAGATATATTTTTCAGTGTTGGTTATTAATGCACTTTGCAATGTACTGTAGAACCCAACACAATCATGGCAAGTCGTAACTTTTTGATTTAATGTTTAATACGGAGGAATTTGTACTAATCTTGTTGTCACAGGCTCATTGTGAAAATGTACCTCTGTATACATTTCTGTAGAGCGCAAGTTATGTAGCTAGAGGTACGCATCTTTAAAACTAACACTATGCGCTTATTTCACGCGGGCGTCACTTTAAAACACGAAAGCGAGGCGGCGGTGGGAAGAAACCCGGAAGTATTGGATCAGCACTGTAAACATTGCAACAACATGCTGTGTACTACAAACCTCCAGCTGTTGCTGCAATTTCAAAATGCAGAAATGTTGTAAACATCACTTTAAAATCATTCTGTTCAGTTTAATTTAAACAATTAAAAGCATATTAGGCATCAAACAACGTCACTTTAAGACTAATACGCTTAAGTGTCCTCCTAGACTTCAGTTCATGGCAGCAGGTAAACACTGTGGGGGCTTCCCTGCTTCAGACTACGTAACCCAGTTAGAGATAAAACAATGCAGTCCTCTGTAGTACACCTTCGTGTTGTCTGTAATGGTGTTGTCCCGGTACTGAAGTTTTAAAAACATCCATTTCCCACTAACATTTGAGAGCGTTCATAAACAGCTGATTTGCCACAGTATTCACCACTGCTCAACAGAAATGACTGTGATTGGCAGTGAAGGTCATCATTTAACTGCTTTTCAAAGATTGCAAACACAGATAGACGGACACTGGATCGCTTTAAAGCCGTGAAGGTCAGTCAACTCATGAAGCGGATCGCTCGTTTGTGTTTGCACTCGGTAAACATCAGCGAAGTGCCGCAAGTGCGCTGAACTGATGACCGTCACAGCCAATCACAGTCATTTCTGTTGAGCACGTGAACACAACAGCAAATCAGCAGTGTTTAAGAACGCCATCAACACTGCCTTAAATGTTAATGGAAAATGGTAAAGGTTTTTTTTTTTTACATTTCAGAACCGAAATAGTGCCTTTCTCTTAACTGAGCTGAAAATGAGATCTGATATCCATTTTTATTTTTACTATTCATTCAGACTCAGGCGATACTTCTGGGTATCTTCCCACCGCAGCCTCAATTTCGCTGTCTAAAAGGGAGGCCACGTGAAAGCCACGGGTATTTTTATTTTTATTTTTTATTTTTTCATGGAGTGCTTACCTCCATGTGGACGGCATTTCCTCTATTACCAATTTGCCCAGTGGCTCACCACGTACGTCAGTGGACTTTAGATGCAGAGAGAAGTTAACCACAACTATGGGGTATGAGTCTGATGAAGAAAAAGAAAGCAGGTAAAACAAAAACAAAAAGCAAAAACAAAAAGCAGGTAAAACAAAAACAAAAGCGAGGGTTTTTCTTTTTCTGGATTGCTTTTAAAAATACAGTCGGTTGGGTTTAGGGAGGCAGTGGGTAGGTCAATCTGTGCTTTTAAAAAACACTATCGGTTGGGTTCAGGGAAGGCTGTGGGTAGGAAGATCAGTCAGTCGACAGCAGCCTCTGGTGCATTTAATGCAATGGCACTTGCGAGAGAAATTTGAGATCTGAAAAAGCATACACAGAGGGCACTGGTGGATTCGCAAAAACAAAAACTGCAAAAGAAAAAGTACCTCCTGGGATTTTGAGCTGTCTAGAAATGTATATAGTACATAATGAGCCTGGGTTATTATCACCCAATGAGGGTTACGGATAGGGGTGGTGTTATGGGGCACGGCTCCTTTAAAAAACAGTTCATTTTCATATGGATGAAATCTTATGAATTATTTTGAATTAGCCTCTCAGACAATTTATATAATAGTTTCCATATGAGATCTGGCTGGTTTAATCTAGAAAGGTGTTGGCATACTAACATTGAAGCTAAAATATTGCATAATCCACTGCTCAGGTGAAAGGTGAGCTGCTTGAACTCAGGGTGATAGTTCAGTTGATAAATGACAGCGTAACAATTTGAGGCATGTTCTTAAGGAAGGTTATAGGTCAACGTGTTTTCAGGTATGAAAAACAAAGCAGTAATGTACGATTCTTGTCTTTAAGTCTTCTCTAATTTGTCCAAGCCTCAGCTTTATCCAGCTCTGTCTTTTGAAGTGACTCATTAAGGGTTTACAAGGCAATCACAGAGCCTCAGAGTGGTACCAGCTGTAGAAACCATATTTATATATGAACTAGAAAGAGGTACGTAAGGTTAAAGCTCTTGCCAAAGGCATTGTATGGCCTGTTGACTTGATTTTGGCAACGTTCTTCATTGTAAACTGCTGTTTTGGTAAATCAAGCGACCCTAGACATAATTACAGCTACGAACTAGTGACGTTTTGTTTGAGTCATGGTAGGGAGTGGTTTTCTAAATCGCATGTTTAAGTTTGTTTTAGTTGCCATTCTCTTCAAAACAATTTTTCTCAGAGCACGGGACGTTCTGCAGTACACCTTGTTTTATAGTTCTCTGATGCTGAACTACGAGAAACATGCTAGGGGCTGTCATTGCATAGTTTTGGGGTGGCTTGATGAATGAATATGCCTTTGTTCACATCCTGTGGGTCAGATGAGGCTCACTGGAGCGAGTGCTTCCCTTTGCACGTCGCATGCAGTGGCACGTGTGTGAAGCACTTGTTGTTAGAATCATTTCCCTGGAGGTGAGGTTTCTTGGCATGGGCTCTGTGGCTGAATGCCCTTCTAGACGAGACGTAATTTACAGTGGTTAGCAATGGGCACAGATAGACAAGTGCTTAAGTCTGCAATGATGAAACAGACTATACTTTCCACCAGGTCATATTTCTGGACGAAGAGAGGCATATGCCATGTACCATCTTATGTCTTGCTCTTTTATTCAATGTCATCCTGGAACTCGGACTCCCTTTGGGCATTTTGCCATTGTAGGGGTGCACCAAGTCCATGTACTAGGTCCAAACAAAATTTGGGGGGAACCATCGCACACAAGCACAGACATGCACACCCACAAAGCATCAGGAAAAAATCCTTACTGGAAGAAAAAAGTGAGAGAGTATGTGGTCGAGCAAGACCAGTAAATGAAAGCCATGCTCACCCCCCACACATGTGTGTGTGTGTGGATTGGTGAAGGTGGGTGTGATTGAGGCACGCATCAGCAATCTCCTCCCTCCCCGGTTACTATACATCCTGGAGGACTCCTCGCATTGTCTGTCACTCAGCAGAGGCACACAGTGAGCTCAAGAAGTCCTAAAATCAGCACCAGCAGAAGAACCAGCAGCAACTCTTTGAGAAATCAGCAAGCATCCCTTCTCGATTGGAGCAGAGCACCATGGCAGGCAGTACTGTCCTTCACTTGGGCTTCCTTCTGACGCTCGCAGGAATTCTCCTCTTCGCATGCAGTTCTGCACAAAGAGTTAGAGGCAAGTTCACCACTATGGTGCCACATTCTCACAATGTCATGCCCTGCAACAAAAGGGCACCAATGTCTTGTGGTACCTGTATGTGTTGGAAAATGTCATGCATTTCTGCAGTACTTCTCATAACATTTAATTGAATGTGATGCTGAATAGATTTTTTGCTGAATATGCAGGTGCTGTTTTTTAGCTAGAGGATGGTTTATTATAATTAACCTGTTGCATTTGTATTGCAAGATGTCCTCGACTGCCCATAGGTTTGATTTTTTATCAATTTTATGAATTTAGTTTTTGCTTGCAGGTGCATTCAGGCATGCATGAGCATAATTGAGTGTGTGTTAAGGAGAATTATATGCAGTATTGCATGACGATTGATTGGCTGAAGCCAAATTCTGAAAAGAGGGGAAAAATGATATCTGGAGCCAGAAAGGTGCTGGAAAATGAAGCATATGTAATTTGTCCCACACTGTCCAGATTCCAACTTTTAAAACCAGTCAAGCACTTAGATTGCCTTTTTTTCTAGGTGCAAAATAACCTTTAATTTCGCTAGTCTTAAATCTGGAGTGATAATGGCTACCTCATGGTGTATGCAGCTGGCCAAAAAGAATGTTTCTTTTGTGCATGGTTGTGTGTGTATAAGAAAGTCTTCTAGAGAATGTGTGTACAGTAGGCACGCAAAATGAATGCATTGCACCTTAGCATCCCAAACAGAATGCATGTCTACTTGTTCTAGCACCATCCTCCTTAGTTCCAAAGGACCCAGCATACATTCGTGATCAGATTAGCTTCGGCATTAGTAATACAAGCTCTCGGTTCACTATCAGTGCTCGTTCATCAGCTATTAAAAACCACCTTCATCTCCTGAGGGGATAAATGTCTGCACTGGCTCAGAGCCCTGTCTTTTGCACCAAGCGTCATTCAGCACAGCTAGTCAATCAGCCCAACAGCGTTCTGTGTTTATATTTCACCGGCCAGCTTCGCTTCCTTATGGATGTTGACAAAGAAGACAGAAAGAAAGTTTAATTATCAGCTGGGATTGAGTTCTAAAGGAGTTGAAGACACATTTTACAATTAGTCATCTCATCTTTGCTGAAAAGAAACTTGTCTAGTCTGGTTTGGTGGTTTTAGAATGGGTTTTGAACACTTTCCCTTGGATTAAAGGGATTGTTCACCCAAAAATGAACATGCACTCACTATTTACTTATGCTCGAGTGGTTCCAAACATTTATTCTGTTGAAAACTAATGAAGATATTTTGAAGAAAGCTGATAAACGTTAAGTATTGAAAACAAATACCATGGAAGGAAGTGATTACAGGTTTCCAGCTTTCTTCAAAAATATCGTCTTTAGACTTCAACAGAAGAAAGAAAGCCAAATGGGCTTGGAACAAGTGGAAGGTGAGCAAATTATGACAGAATTGTCAGTTTTGGGTGATCCATCCCTTTAACAGTTGAATTTTAGTTGGTCAAGCTGGGAAACCTACTGTACAAAACCAGATATGACCAGTTTGCTTACCTGTACTATGTTATATTTTTATTGTTATATGTTTTTTCTTTATTTGAGACTTTATCTTCAAGTTCCCTTGGCTTAACTAAGGTAAGACAGGCTTGACCAGACCAGCTAGACCACGTCAAACCAGTTAAAACCCCCAACCTCTTAAAGTCTGGTTTAATATGTCCTTTAATTCAGCATGAATGAACTTGATTGATAATTGACGCCTTAAAAGGAAACAGCCGTCTGAGCTGTCTGCATGTTCGCCCAGCTTAGACGTAGCTTCTACGTGTTACTGTACTCCAAGTTGCCTTGGGGCAAAGACAGCTTAACAACACATGTGCAGGCAGCTGTACTGTAAAAGCAGCAGGTTCACAATGCACCCTGAGAACTCCAGCCAAATGCTATCGGGGCAAGGAAAACATTGAATTTTGAGTTTGGAAAAGGTATTAGCAATCAAGGGTATGATCATCTGTGTCCAGGTGAGCATCTTAGAAAAGTCAGAATAAGACAACGAGGATGAAAGGATTTGGGGGGTGAAAGGGAGAGGAGAGCAGCTGTTGAGTGCAGAGATCAGGACTGTTGTAAATGTGCCTGAAAGACGAATGATTTGCTGAAGTCTGGGAAAACAGTGGATTTACACTCCCTCCGAGCCCTAAGGTGATTTGCTTCTTCTGAAGTTTAGTGCCATTTTTAAATCATCTGCTTGGAAATTTGGGTCATGTTTGTCCTAAAAATCTGATTTGAAAGAGAATAGGGTTCTACACGAGGACCAGATTTCTGGCTTTTCCATGAAACGTGCTGACTTGTAGGAATTGTTCAACCTACAATGAAAATTTTGTCATAATTTACTCAAATTAAGATTACTTTTTTAACAGTTTCAATTTTTTGTTCATGCAATGATGGAACTGCATTGAAAGTTATGCTTTTATAGAATGGACAAGCATGCAATATCTTCTTTTGTCCTGAAAAAAAATAAAGTCTGGCTGTTCTGGAGGACACAAGGGTGCAAATATGTGACCCTAGACCAAAATAATAAATAATACAAAATTTATTATAATATTAAGTAAATCAAACTCAATTAAGATGTTTATTAAATTCATACCTTAAATGTATTAAAACTGGATTTTTGGTCAGTAACGTGCATTGCTAAGAACTTAATTTGGACAACTTTAAACAGTTGATTTTTTTTTTGAACGCACAGATTCCAGATTTACAAATAAATCTATTTTGACCATGTATTATCCTATCCTAACACAATATAAATCAATGGAAACATAGTTAATCAATGTTCAATCAATTTCATTTTCCAAAAATAGACACCTGTGACTTGCTGTGTTGTCTAAGGTTACATATAATAACTTTTTTCAGATGCATCCAGTTTTCTTGACTTACTCTTCAACATGAAGAAAAAACAACTCAAATAAGACATTTGATTTGATCAAGTGGACTTATTTTGAATGCAGACTTGGCAAGCGCCTTCTTTAGCATGGCTTCAATTCAGAGAAAACGCTGCAAATCAAACTGACCCTTCTAGAAATCAGTGTGTTTGTAAATTATGTTTCAAGTGGAACAAGTGCCAGACGCATAATAAATACTGGACCGTATTCATGCATGAGCTAAAAATGAACCGTATCTGACACAATACAGCTTGGGGCAGGACTTTGGATATGATGTTGATCAGTCTAAGTCTGGAAATCGTTCAACGTTAGCGCCAAGAAAGAGCATGCATGATTACGCTTGTCAGTGGTGTCAAGTTCGCTTCTATATCTTTGCTATTCGACCACCCGCTGTGCTTCCAGCTTTTTTCAAGGTACAACAGCAAATCTTTTTTTTTTTTCTAAAAATTGCAGAATCACTAATTACATCGATCGGATTTCTTTTGTAAAATATATTCAACACAAGTGACTCAAATTTTTTTTTTTAATTGACCATTACTTCATTAAAATTTTATTTGCAAAAGTACACAACGTGACTTGGCTAAAAAAACTTAGTTAGAGTTGGAAAACTTTATTATTATTATTATTTGAAGTGATTTGTATCAGTAATCGGTATCAGAATCAATGCTTAAATACTGTATTTTGATCCGATTTGGAAACATGAGCAAATTGGCACTGCCAAAATGTTACCTCTATGTGTAAATGTAATGTAATGTGTATTTTAAAATTTCAACATTTTTTGTGCGTTTTATGTGTGTTCAACATAAAAAAAATTACAGTAACATTTTGGCTTATTTACATGTTAATGAATGTTTAATAATTGTCTGATGCATATTATATGCTGCTTTTTGCTTGTTTTTGGATCCAGTGAATCTATGGCTGTTTCTGAATTCGCTGATTCGCAGAAAGAATTTTAAAAAACAGTATGCGAGTAGTATGTCCGAATTCACAGAATTTACTACTTTTAACTGAGATTTCGCAAATCCGTTGGAATGCTATGACACCCCGTGAGAGAATTCATGAATGGAAAAGAATCGATGCAACTGAAGCGGGTAGGTCACGTGATCATGACAAAATGGTGGATGTAGAGTAGTACGTGAGTTTCATTCATACTACTCACATTCATACTGTATAGAACTTACTTTTCTAACGGCCGAGTAGTAAATTTAAATTAAAATTCAGTACCTACTGAGTAATCGGCAAATTCACACTAAGCTTATAATTCTACAATTTTAAAATACATTATACAGTAGCATCCTTTCATATAACAGTGAAAAGATGGAGTGCCTGAAAATTCTGTCAGTGACCAGGAAACATTGAATCATAAATGATCCGAAATAAGCTGCAACATGTTGTCACAAATGACAGAAATTACAGAAATGTTTGTCAATGGCATTAAATAAAAACATTTTAACTTTTATTTATCGCCTCAGCTGTAATTTTGTTTTAAATTAGGAGTAGATTTGTATTGTACAACGTGTTTTTGTGTATTATTTGTGACATGCTTGTACTGTATGTTGCAACCAAATTGCCTTCGGGGAATAAATAAAGACTAGCTAACTAACTAAAATAGTTAAATGTGCACTTCAGTATAGATCAGTAGAAGTCATCAGTTTGAAAATGGATAAAAAAAAAGTTTTTAAAGATGTCCTCAGACAAGAACGGGTATTGTTTTTAGTTTTAGGACAACTGATTTTTCCTGAAAAGTGAGTTTCTCTTGACCACAGAGTTCAAACCATAGTCCAGCCCCCCCACCACCAACATGCTGAAACAGGAAAGCAACACTTTTACAACTCTTGCCTGACGTAAAACTATTAATTTTGGTAAAGGGAAATATCCCTTATAGCTACAGTTTTTAAAACCTCTGTGATGACAAGCTGGTGAGAACAGGTAAACCAATAACAGCGCTCAATCGCAAGTGTGAAGCCTGTCCGTGACTCAGAACCCTGGCTCCAGTCTAAAGCTGCGTTGACATGGTTTATGAATTGAATAATCAAGCTGCTGAAAGAACAGGTAAAGAAACAAGACTGCACATGCCTTTTAATTATACTTAATCAAAGTGATACGGTACAATGTCGTAATGTTAGGGCACATTGAAAGTAGAGAGTTCAAGTGCTTTCCAAGAAGGAAGTTTATTTTAAAGTGATCCTAGTGATTCAGAAGTGTGTATTTTTCCCTTGTACAAATCCAGCAGCTCCCCATCCCACACACACATCCTCTTTTCTGTTTGTTTAACTGATTTCGCTAGATTAAGAAGACAAGTTATTGAATTCGCTCATAGACTCTCTGCTTTAATATAGTGGAATCTGAAAAGTTTTAGTGAAAATAAAAGAAATAAACATGACTTTGGCTATTCAGTTACATGGCAACAACATTTTTAGAGGCCTGTAAATACAATCTTCTGAAATCGAGTTCAAAACAGGTAGTTTTGTATGTTTATTTCATGACAACTACTGGAGAGATTAAGTATAGTAATGAATATGTACAGTATATTGCAATGTTAATGCGTTTGGCCTTTGAGGCATAGATTTGCTATGCTGTTGCTGCTTTGATTATTGTTTCAGAGTGAGAACCAAGACTTTGCTACTGCCAGTGTATTTACAAACAGACTGTCTGAGAATACAACACACTGCTGCAGCAGACATAACATTCAGTACATGAAAGCCTTGCATCAGATCTATACACAGGTGGGGCTGGGGTGAAGGAGGGTATCTGAAAACACACTGCAGATTGTTTATGAAAACAACCCTGGGGTATTTAAATGTTGAGGAGCAAGCTCATTGGCTACTGAAGCCATAGCAACCAATCATCTTTGCCATTGTAGTTGAAAGCAGATTGTATATGACTTAGCCTGCACCCATAAAAGTTTCCTAACAGAACTTTGTATTTAAACACACACACGCATGCACACACTCGCAGATCTTGCACACACATTTTACTGATCCATGTAAATGATGAAGAAACACCAAGAAATGTAGTTTAGAAGTTAAATTAAGTCATTGTTTAGTCCCGACTGTCTTTCCAAACCTTCTTGCTGGAACCTGTTACAAACAAGAATATCACTAGTGACCACTTAACATAATTAAGAGGCAAAATCCATGAGATTTGTGCACTATATTACACTGTGGGGGGCGCCACGGTGGCCTAGTGGGTAGCACGTTCGCCTCACAGCAAGAAGGTCGCTGGTTCGAGCCTCGGCTGGGTTAGTTGGCATTTCTGTGTGGAGTTTGCATGTTCTCCCCGTGGTTGCGTGGGTTTCCTCCGGGTGCTTCGGTTTCCCCCACAGTCCAAAGACATGCGGTACAGGTGAATTGGTAGGCTAAATTGTCCGTAGTGTATGAGTGTGAATGAGTGTGTGTGGATGTTTCCCAGAGATGAGTTGCGGCTGGAAGGGCATCCGCTGCGTGAAACATATGCTGGATAAGTTGGCGGATCATTCCGCTGTGGCGACCCCGGATTAATAAAGGGGCTAAGCCGAAAAGAAAATGAATGAATGAATGAATTACACTGTGGTCTTTTGAAGTCATACAATGCTGATGTGCGAGGATGGAATGGACTGAAGCTACATCAATATCAAATGAAAATCCTCCACTCTGGAGAGCTGTTAACCAAATCATTCATCTTAAAAACTGGATAAATGAAGGAATCATCTGTTTTTTGAGTTGCAGGTGGTAAACAGTAGGAGAATGTGGTCGACAAATGTAATTTCAGTAGCAATCATTGTGATTTTCGTACAATGCAAAGTACAGTAGTTGTTTTTTTGTGGCAGTTTGAACTAATTTGACTCAATTAGCATTTATATTATAAAATACATCTAATCTAATGTGTTTTTATTACCTCTGGGAGTATTCAAAAGTGGATATGCTACACATTGTATACCTCAGGTATGCCTGTACTTAAAACTGGTTAATTGGGATCATATTAACACAAACAAAATCTTAATACCAAGTGTAAACTTAATAAATGCCAAGATAGTCAATAAAAACTCAAGCAAAGCTTGCATGATGTGATTAAACTTGTTAATTTGAATATTATTTATGCCCTTCCTTAGTAGTCCTGTAAACTGGCATTGTTTAAAAATAAACTAGCATGAAAATATATGACATTAAATGGTTTTGGAATGGTGCGAGGCTGAGTAAGTAATGACAGAAGTTTCATTTTGAGTGAACTGCCCCTTTAATAAGTCTGATTGATGAAAGCTCCTGTTAGGGTGGTACTTCATTGTGACGTTGACAAATTCGGGTGATGATCTTGACCTGCCAAGCTTGCAATTACTTATGGAGTAAAATACACACATCACTTTCCAAAAGCCCAAACCGGCCAGTTTAAATCAGTTTAAGGAGGACGTTTCGTGGCCTCTTTAACTCAGCATAATCGTTAAACAGTTCTGATTGATGGGGAAAAGGTGGAAGTGGAAAAATCTCCGCTCAGCCTTGGTGGCTTATTGGATTTAGAAACGGGCCTGAAACTGACTCGAAACATTTTCCACGCTGCAAATTATCCAATGAAATGGCAGTGAAAGATGAAGGTGGTATAAAGGAGGAGGTAATTTATAATGAATTGCTTGGAGCAGGATTGAAAAGATAATGATCAAATCTGTTTAAAAGTGTGTCTGTGTCAAGTTCCCGAAAACGTACAAAGGCTCGTAATTCCTCTGGATATAATGTGGCGTAGCTAATATTGGAGGTCCGTATGCTACTGTGCTTTGAGAGAAGTGAAGAGGAGCTCAACTGTGAAAGCCATTGCCCTTGATTTACCTCAACGGTGATTTTCATGGCACACACTTTTGTGCTCCTCAAAAACAGCGCTCCCCCATCCCCCTTTGGTCTCATAAATCAATAAACTCCGTAAATTCACAATCCCCGTCCAACACATGGGAAACATAAAGTCTTACTCTTTACTCTTTAAGTAATTAATCATTTATTCATTGCAGTGTTCTGAAAGTCGCTCTTTTTGAGCAATTACGCCTTAGTGCCATTGAATGTCAAACACAGAAACTGAAAACATTTGAGGAGCTGCAGCACTGGTTCATGAGCCAGTAATTCAAACACGTTTTGTTTTTCCCTCTTTTGCAGTAAGAAGACAGAATATGAAGGTTCGGATCAACGCCACCGGAGATACTATTGTTTTGAAGTTTGTTCGACCCAACCCTGATGTCAAACTTGAGGGCTACATCTTAGGCTATGGCTCCAGCATGTTCTCCAAACAGTTCATCCAGCTTCCAGAAAATGGAGAACCCTATGAGACCGAGATTGGTAAGTTTGAGCTAAACCACAGGCAGCCGCTATTTCACTTAAGAGCCCAAAGTAAGCCCACAACACAATCGCTAATGTTGTTTTGTGGGTTAGTACGGGGATGGAAGAGTAACCACAAACGGTCGATTTCTTGCCCCATCGAAACCGCGGTCTTGATTTGTACACCTATGTTTGCGCCAATTCTTCCATTATTTGAAAACATGAACTGTAACTCAAGCCCAAATGACTGCTATTTGTTGAAGCTTTCGCGACCGCAGTATTTTGTCATCACCACAAAGTTACAGATCACATTTGACAAGGTTAAAAAAGGTCACATTTTACTCCAGGTGACGTTAACCTCATTTACGTTTTCTGTAAAGTAAGTTCCTGTTGTCTATTTATCATTGCTGTCCCAGGAGCTACAATCCCAGAGTTCATTCTGGAGGGGTGAGGGTCAGGTTAAAGGGACCCTAAAGCTAATGTTAGTTTTTACTAAATGACCTTCGCCAGGTGCTTCGCTTAGCATCTCAAGTTATAACTGCATGCCGCCACTTCTGTTTGTGGATTACGGAGGATTTATTGGTATAATCTTGATTATGAGTTTATATTAGAGATTATTTTCATTTAGTATTTGCAGAAGTTTAATGGCTAAACACTTTAAAATGTGTTTGTATTAATGTATTTACTAACATGAGCAAACAATTAGTAATACATTTATTAAATCTCCTTTAACATTTGTTAATGCTATTTAACTTAATGTTAGTTCAGGTTAACTCAGTGCATTAACTAATATTAACAGGCACAACTTTGTAGTAATGCATTAGTAAATGTTGAACTACAGTTAATAAATGCTGCACAAGATTATTCATACTTAATGTTGGTAAATACATAATTACCATTAACTAATGGAGCATTATTCGAAAGTGTTATCGATAATTAAATAGTCAGTCCTACCAATATTTTGCAATACTTCTTCAATTCCGACATTTTTTGACCTTGAAAAATAATGATACCAGTAATTTATTTAAAGGTAACACTGAGAGAAACAGACTTGACTCATAAAGCTAGCTGTAATTAATTTAAAAATGAAACTGATTGTTTGAAAATAAATGCTAAGTCGTCAGTGTTGCTTGAAAATCTCGATGGAAAGATCAAATGATGCATGCTTATGTGTATCAGTGTGTGTGAGAGGGAGCAAATGAGAAGGCTATACTTATAACGACAGATGCATACTGTATATCGAAGTTAGCGGTCGATTCAACTTACAGGCTTTGACTGTGTGTTGCGATAATGTAATGTGTTACCTGATGCTAATCACAAACCGAACAAGGAACATGTGTTGACGACTCCAGACTTTGTATTCACCTTATTCTCCGCGTACAAGCGGGCACAGCCATTTGAATCTTTTGGTATCTAGACTTCCGGTCTCATTCACGTCCATTCATTTTTCGACGTTAAAACAGCTTGTTGCACTGCTTGATGTTACAAACTGACATCTTTTTAATATATGATTCTGCTTTGTCTGTATAACCATGCAAACACTTGTTTGTAGAGCAAGTAGTTTAACCGTTTTCTGTCGTTTATTATTCCTAGTCATTTCTCCCATAGACGACTGAATCGGAAGTTCTAAAACAATCGCAAAAATGGGCGCACTTCCATATTGAAGAGTAAGGTCAATGCCGGATGAGCACATTTAATTCGTTAATGTTTTTGTAAAACTAAGCTAATGTAATGCTAATGCTAATGTAAAACTATGCAGATGGCACTCTGGTATATGGAATTTGAACAGTAACCTGACTGCTCAAAACATTCGTGAAATCTGTGGAAATGTTGAAAAGGTCACACTTTATTTTTCATGGTCCGTTTGTTGAATTTAGATTACATTGCAACTAATTCTCATTAGATTATAAGTAGACTGTTAGGTTGGGGTTAGGGGTAGGGTTAGTGTAAGTTGACATGTACTTGCAAAGTGTCTTATAGTCAGTTAAATGTCAGTATCTACAGATAATAAGTAGACAGTCTACGAATACTCAAATGGACCATCGAAATAAGGTGTTGCCATTAAAAGATATTGCAAGATGAACAATATGTTGTGATCTTTAGTTGGCTTTGCGTTAAATTTGGTGATTGCAGAATTACGAAATCCTGGAGGGTCTGGATAGTTGTATTGGATATTACAAAACCTTGCTGTGATATTATATTAATACAATAGAAAAAAAACAATAATATTTTAATAATACGATTATATAAAGCTGTGAAATTAACCTGATGATTTTAGTTCTTAAGGTTTAATACTTTAAATTCAACAACAACAACAACAACAACAACAACAACAACAACAACAACAAACAAAAACTTCAACTACTAAATGAACATAATTACTGGCTTGGAGAAGAAATCTAATATCTTCCATTTAATAAAATGAACCAAAATGTAAATTATTTTTGCAGAAATATTGGGCATAACATAAAAATAACGATCAGATTCTGTAGAAATTTCATAGTAGCCATCATTGGTTATTGGGCATAACATGAAAATATTTTTCGACAATTTATTATAAAATATCATATTAGACAAATCTCAAGAATCAGCTTCTAAATCGAAGTTTTTGATGCTCTGCACAGCTTAAAGTACTGACGCACACTGAATAAAATTACACATCAAAGGTTACACGCTTATTCAGAAGCTTGCAAACAAAGCATTGTTTGTTCCAAAAGGAAGGGCCTCTAAGCTTTTGGCTTCTTCACCTACGCAATGCAGCATAGGAACACTTAGTCACATTATTATTTAATATTGGCCGACGGCTGAAGGATCACTGCTTTTGAATTTACTGTGTGTGCAGAGGTTTCAATGCGCTACACGTGCACAACAGATGGCCTAAAAGGCTAAGGCGGTTATTGGCCTCTTCCCAAAATGACATGCCAAACGTACGAACACTCATAACAGTCCAGACAGTTGCGGACTTTGCAAATGGCACATTTTGCATCATCCTAATGGGCTTTCTGTCTAAATAAGTTTCCCTGTCTACATATTCATAACTGTTATAAAGGCATAAAGCAAACTTATCACCGCTAACAAATCAAATTCTGGCAATTGTGCTGTTTAATACTGTTACATTGGAAACACGGATGTTTAGCAAACCACTGTCATCACAAAGATATAAACTGTGTGAAAAGCTTCACATTCAACAATTCGACATTTTACCAAACAATAGTCCAGCAATCTTTTGGAACTGTGAATGAATAAGAGCAATGAGTATCTAGATTAAACTGCATCTAATAACTTATTACCTTTATACCATTTTTTTTTTTTTAATTAAATTTAACTAATAATTGTATGTATGTAATTGTCTTTAATATATTTTTAAAGATGAAATGTATTTTTTACATATTAATCCTCACCTTGTTTATCTGTTTTATGAGACACTGGGTTTACAACAAACGCAGAATTAATTATTTGTGCAAGTAAATTATACTCAAACGCAGTGCAAATGTGCAGATAAATGAAAATTATCACTGCATGGCATAAATGACAGAATGCGAGATGCATTTGCCGTGAACATGCCTAATTTGCCTCAATCGTGTCTTTCATGCAAGTTCAATGATTAAACTTAAGCTAAAAAAAAAACTTTGTAAAGGGAAAAACATCCCATGAGTAAACTAGAGCTTGTGACGCAGCATTAGGCAAAGTTTACATAAAATGTATGCCCTTAAAACAGATTTTATTTAAAAAATTAACATATATACAATGGCGCCACGGTGGCCGAGTGGTTAGCACGTTCGCCTCACAGCAAGAAGGTCGCTGGTTCGATCCCCGGCTGGGCCAGTTGGCATTTCTGTGTGGAGTTTGCATGTTCTCCCCGTGGTTGCGTGGGTTTCCTCCGGGTGCTCCGGTTTCCCCCACAGTCCAAAGACATGCGGTACAGGTGAATTGGGTAGGCTAAATTGTCCGTAGTGTATGAGTGTGAATGAGAATGTATGGATGTGTTTCCCAGAGATGGGTTGTGGCTGGAAGGGCATCCGCTGCGTAAAACAAATGCTGGATAAGTTGGCGGAGATTGCGAATTATGTATCCAGAAGTATGTATGGCTGCATTTCTTCTTTTTAATAAATGTTACAATGGCGGTATGACACCGTTCCTTTTTGCGCTTACCAGCTGACCGCTTGCCTCTGTATGGACAGCTTTCCTGCTGTTACCAGTTTGTCCAGTTAGCTCGCCATGTATGTCAGTGGCCTTTAGACGCAGAGAGGACTTGATTAGGACGATGGAGTCTGGTGAAAAATGGTTTTAGAAAGTGGGTAAGACAAAAACAGGCCGCCAAAAAATAAAATAAACAAGTAAACAACAGGTCAATCGGGGCTTTTGAAAACACTATTGGTTGGGTTTAAGGAAGGAGGAGTCAATCGGTCAGTCAGTCAGTTAGTCAGTCAACAGTGACCTCTAGTGGATTTACATGAGAACAGCAGGCGCAAATGACACTAGCGAGATGAATTTGAGATCTCAAAAAGCATTAACAGAGGCCTCTGATGGATTCGCGAAAACATAAACTGCAAAAGAAATATATATACCTCCTGGGATGTATATGAAATGTGTATAGTGATACGTTTTCAAAATGAGCCTGGGTTGTCTTTTTATGCTTGTGTTTGAACCCTTGAATGACTTAAGTTGCTTGCCATCACAGATGCCGAGCCCAAATACCTTGTGGCTGTTCAGCCGATGCCAACCAATGATGTGAAGAAGCACTGCACAGGTAACATGCTAAATTAATTTAAAAATAAGGAGATTTTGGCAATCGATTAAAAATCGAAACAGACTGTGAAAATATTGCTGGAGACGAATGTATATTTAGTGGAAAACGCACAACAGATGTACTATTAAACCAATGGGTATGCTTGAAAACCTCCAAGAACACAGATTGATCTGTTAAATATCAATAACTTTGGATTTGAAACAGGTAAGGTGAACCTGGAGAAACCCCTCCACCTGGTGATTGATTCTGTCACACCGACATCTGTGCTTCTATCCTGGGGAACCTACTTAAAGACACCCTACGAGGGAAACATCATGAACGACTGCCTGGAGGAAGGGTGAGTTACTCACAAAACATCTGGATTTTACTTTTTCCTCCACCAACATGTTCCATATGAGTGCCCTGAATCCCTGAGGAAGACTTAATTTACTTTACTTCATATTTAGGGGTCATTTAGCCTGGGAAAAAAACCTGGGAAAAAAAGATAATGAAATATCATGGCACCCTGTCTCTAGTATTTAGGGGTCCGGTCCTCAGAAACATTGCAGTGCAGGTTTTTATTCAATATTCTCACTGCACTGACAGGAGGCTGGATTTATGGTGCGTAACCGAGAGAGCCATTCAATGAAAGCAATGTTTTTTCTACACAGACGAAAAAAATGTGTGGGATATGGATCCCTGCCATTGCAGGTGTGGTGCGAGTCTACATGTTTAAATGCTTTTTGAGGATACAGGCACTGTTGGGACGCACTGACATGAGCCTCTAACTCACTCTGGTTTTCATATACAGAAGTATGTGATTTTTTTTTCCACCATTAAAGGGAGACTTTTGGAAAGGCCATTGGAAATGTTGACCTGCACCAAAACAGTTGGGAGCTAAAGTCATGTACCAGTGCTCTTAACAAAGCTAACATCAGCCTCTCTTTTCAACACCTGACTGCTATAATAGACAGTTTACTTCTTATCAAAAAGATGTTTTCTTATAACTAGCCAAATCTAGGGTCTAGATTCTGGAGTCTTTTGTTTATTAGATACTCGTAATGTCTTTGAACCAGGCACTACACCATCCGATACAGAGAAAGAAACAGGAAGTGGATCTACCAGACCTGCTCCACCTCTGATACGGTGATTGACAACCTCAAGCCCAACACACCCTATGAATTTGGCGTCCGACCCAACAAAGATGACCGAAGTGGAATGTGGAGCAAGCCAGTGATCCACAACACCAACATGGGCGGTAACAGATGCCATAAATATCCCTTTAAAGTTTTACGGGGGGGCACGAATTAAAAGATAAGCAGCTCTAACGTGCCTTGCTAATGTTTTGTTTTCAGATAAAATCATGCAGATAAACTACAAGCACAACAGACCAATTGCGAAACCTTTGGTAAGTACTGTATTTTGGTTTCATCTCAGCTTAATGGCTTTATTACAGTTGGTAAAGCCAAGTCATACACAAATTATAGTGCTTTCTAATTTATTTTAGACCATGTTCACACAAAATAATTATTTGGCTTTGGCACCACAAACAAAACACTGGTTCTGGTTACAAAATAATAAATAACCAGCAGGACAGGTTAGGTAACCACCTGACATCCATCCAATATCACCCTAGTGACCATATTGCATAACCCGATAACCACCCTTAACAATGTAGCAACCATGTATCAGTCAAAAATTGTCACTCATAATCATTGAAAAGAAATCAAGATTACAGCTATTGCAAGATTACTGTAGCTACTGACAAGATTATTTCCTTAATTGGGCAGCACAAGCAACAACCAACAAAAAATCACCAAAACAATGATCTAATAACCCATAAAATGCTTTGCTAACAGTACAACAAAGCCCTGTCTAACAACACCTTACAACAAATACTTAGCAATAATCTGATAACTGCTGTAATGACTGCTATGAATATCCAAGTAATTGCATAGCAGTGCTGTGATAACCACCAAGAACACCCTGAATGCTGCATAGCATACTGCGATAATGATTAAAACACCCTAGCAACTGCTTAGCAATGTCCTGATAACTACACACCCTACTAACCATTGCCATAACTTAAGTAAGAGTTAAGTAAAGCCTAGTAAAGCCCCATTCACATCGACAGCATAGCTAGTAAATGCAAAGAAGCACATTGAAAACCAAACAGAACAAATGTAATCGTAATGTCCTGATTACCAATTAAGGCTTATTTATACTTCTGCGTCAAGCACACTCATATGGCCTTCGCGCAGTCGCAGAATCCTTGCCGTGGCTTACGCTGACGTGATACGCACCTCCTTTAAAAAATGTAACTACACATCACAACGATGCATAGAGCAAGCTCTGTGATTGGTCAGCTTGGTAGCTTTGACGAGTGTGGGTGGTGCTGATAGCTGCGAGCGTGATGAAGCGAATGTTTACAAGTGTCCCATGAAGGAGCTCCAGATGCAAACTTTTGTTTTGTGTTTACCTTAAGATTAAAGTTGTTGCATGTCCTTTTAGCTATTTTTATAGTTTTAGCTATTTGTACATTTAAGGCAGAGTTCAGAAAAAACAAAACACAGGCGAAGAAACTACACCAGGGGTGCTCAACCCTGTTCCTGGAGAGCCACCCTTCAGCAGATTTCAGTTCCAACCCATGTCAAACACACCTGCCTGTAATTATCAAGTGCTGTTAAGGTCCTAATTAATTGTTCAGGTGTGTTTGATCAGGGTTGCAACTAAAATCTGCAGGAGGGTGGCTCTCCAGGAACAGGGTTGAGCACCCCTGCTTTACACTGAGGAACATAAAAGCCCACTGCCAGCTAGCGTTTCGGAAGTGTTATTACAGAGCAACACAAACAGCATGCAGAAGTATAAATGCAGGCATGGTGGGTCACAGCAATCAACTAAAGCAGAAGTATAAACCAGCACATAGCACCACACTAAGCACTACGAGCATCTGTTGCAACCTCATTATTGTTACTAGCTTTAAAAAGACAATTTAAATAACTTTTTCTACAAAAATAATATCTTTTTGTAGCACTTCATTTTTACTTTTCACACCTTTCAAGTCCATTCCTGTTGAAGAAAAAAAAGGCCTGACAATACTTTGCCAAGATCGCCTTCTTGTCCATCCTGGTCTATTTATGATCTGTCATAGACGTAAAGAACCTTGCCTGTGAGCAATCTCTTTCTCACATATCCTCAATCTCTTGAGTTGGGAATCCAGAGGTTGGCATGTGTATGCGTGTAGGGGGCTCAATATTCTCAGTGGAGGCTGGAAATAATACATGGCTGTCAGGACATTTCAGGAACACTTTAGACACGGTGGAGTGTCCCTGATTATAGAGATCTTTTACATGATATGAGAGCCGAAAGCTGTTCTGTGTTCTTTCACTCTACACTTTGAGTTCAGAAAAAAATGTGTGTAACTTTTTTTTTTACAGGGCGGACCTCACAACCTGTTCCCACTTCGACCTGGTAAGACTATCAACTGCTACTTAAAAAAAAAAAATACTCCACGTGTTAATAAATAAAACATTTACACATCTGTCATAATTTACTCATTTCTCTTGTTTTTAAAGTAATGATATCTTGTTTTAATGTGCTTTCTTACAACATGGCTCATTATGATTATGTGTTTGTATCTATTAGTAGTTTGGATCAGTAGGTGGATCGCAGATAATATTTTGCGGCTAGTTGAATGCCACAAAACATTTTAGCCTCCTTGATTTGATCTGATGTGATTTGGCATTGTCTACTGATCTGATTGACAAAAATAATTTGTAATACCAGACATAAAGAGGAAAAATATATATAGAAAACATTAGATGTAGTGGGGGATGTTTTTGAATACTGACAACCATTTTCATAGCCCTTGACAGACTCTGGTTGTCGAACACTACTTGGTTACTTGCAAAAGTAAGAGTAAGTCATGACAGATTTGTTAATATCCGGGGGATATCTTTTCTTAATACATGTTTCAGTGCAATCCAAACTTCAAAATTCATTCAATCTTTTCTCAATTTGAACATGTTTTCTGTTGGTCTCTTCCTTCGCAATCTTTGTACTGTAGTTCCCAACAACATAAGCCACCCAGTGCCATCCAAAAACACAGGCATTTTTGGAGATCCCAAGACATCTTTTGGTAATTTTCCTTCTCACTCTATCAGCTTGCACTCTTCTTTTATACAGGAATTGGCTATATTGGCAGTCATTCGCTTAAAACTGACTTTGAAGTCATGCTCACAGTAAAGATACTTAAAACTCTCTCCCTCTCAAGAGCCTTGTTGGGGATGCCTGCTCACTTTTTCTATCCCCTTATTTTTTTCCATTTACAAAACATTCCATTATTTCCCACAGCGCCTCCAATGGGCCAGCAAGGAACTGTGGCTGCTCCAAGAGCCAATGAGCCAAAATGGCCTCAGCTCCCATTGGGTAACCGAGAGAAGTTTTGTTCTAAATAGCTCTGCTTATGAGCAGCCATTTGGTAATCGCTTTGCTGGGAGGGGTGGGGGATTAAAGACATCCGCTGTTATGATTGGCTGCATGCTGGCATGCCTTGTAAGAAAATCGAGTTAGAAAGTCCAGATCCCACCGTGATGAGGATTCCTGACGGGTCGCCTCCACAATGAGGAGGAAGTGTAAGTGTAAGTTTACCCAGGGTGCTATGAAGCGAAAGCCCCTTTGTGGTCACGCATGGTCACGCATTGGCACAGTCTCTCTAGGCCTGCTCACGCTCCACCCATCAGCACCAGTCAGACTCTGTGTCCACCAATCAGCTCTCTCCCTGTCATTCTCATCTCTGCCCATTCAGTCCCCTGTCATTTCATCACCTGTCAATCACATCACAACTGTTATAAATGTTTGGTTTCTTCAGTCCCCCATCTGTTTTATTACTGTAGCCATGTAAGGCTCTAAATGTCTTTATATCTGTCCTTTTTTTCCGTGTCTCTCTTTGGCACTGTGGATATTCCCAATAACAAAAAAAAAAGTGTAAGATATTTTCAGTCAGAAATTGCTAGTATATTCACAAGTAAGTGAAGTTTAGTTTTAAACTAATTTCGAGAGGAGTGCGTGCTTATGATTGACACCGCTGGCCCAGAGTCAAGCTAACGCACAATCCACCAATCAGACGATTCCCAGCTGAGTATAAATAACCAAAGCATCTTACCTTAGTCATCTTCATCTTGAAGAATCCCCCCTTCCAGCCCCTCTCCCCCCTTTTCCTCTATAGGGCAGCACGGTGGCCCAGTGGCTAGCACTGTTGCCTCACAGCAAGAATGCTCTGGTTTGTGCCTCTACCCAGCCAGTATACATTTCTGTGCGGAGTTCATGTTCTCCCTGTGCTTGCGTGGGTTTTCCCTGGGTCCTCCGGTTACCTCCCACAGTCCGAAACATGACACATAAGAAAATTGACTTAAACAAATCAGCACCATACCCAAATTCCACCAGCAGCATACCCTCATATCAATTTATAAGCAGCAGGAGGGCGGGGGGTTCTCAAGATCTACCTGAGCTCAAACTCCCCTCTCGCCCTGCAAACGGGAGGGAGCCCCGGGCTTGAGGATCTTTTGAGCTTAGGGCTCTCTGCCGGGACAGCATGCGAAACTAGTTTTATTACCAATCATCAGCTAAGTGTGAACTCTTGAATTACACAAATAATGGCAAACAATTGTAGTTACCATACTGCTGATAATTTACTAAACAACAGGGATGTCCAATTCTGCTCTTGAAGGGCCGATGTCCTGCAGTTATTGGCTTCTCCAGCTTTTTTGGTAGTTGCTAGTGAGTGTGAATGGCTTGACTACCTGCAGATTCAGCTATATTTAATTTGGATTAGAGCTAAACTTTGCAGGATACTAGCCATTCTGGAGGGAAAAAAAAAACTTTTACTAACTTTATTAGTTTACGAATTAGAACAAGTCGTCTCTTTCCCTGAACCTTAATTTTCAACTTTCAAGTTTCTCAGTCACCTTCTTCTTGGACCTTATCAATCCTTCAATTCCTTTTCAGAGTTGTTGTTTTTTTTTTGCATCATGAATTGCTGGCCTTCATTCAGTCTGCATGAAGTCACTGCATGTCGAGAAAGAGACAGTCCCATGTTTTTAGTTCTAGCAGGGAAAGGCAGAATTCTGGGAGTCTCACCTCCTTTCCTGTCTTCCTCTGTCTCTGAACTCTGGATAAGATAACAGTACAACACACTCTGTGTTTTTCCACTTGAAGCCAAACTGATTATGAGACCAAAGTCATTGAGTTTATTCCTTGACCAGACCATCAAGACAAATGGTCAATGTCAGTAACAGGCAATCGAGCATCTGCGCCTTTATGACTTGATGGAATGGAACCGAGTAAATGTTACAAAAGGTCATGGAAAAGCGCCACCAAACATTCCTTACAAATTTGTACTCTAATGATGGTCTCAATAGTCAGTCATGCTGGAAAATTCATGCAAAATCAGCTTATGGTGGTTCAAACTGGTCTACTATCAACTGTCCTACCATCTAGTGGGACTCTGTAGGAAGGGGGTGTATTAAAGAAAGTTTCTTATCTTAGGTCTTTCAATACGATACTTAAATCTTAAAATAAATCTTAAGTGTGTCATCAAATTCGACAATCCATTTTCAGGTCAGCCAACACCAAGTGACCTGCTAATGAGTACTGACAAGGTTATAATTTTACTGCCACAGAAGTTGAAACATTGATCACTTCAGTACAAAAGGCAAAGCTGATATTATTTTTGGAAATATAACAATTTTTAGGGTTTTAGAGTCTTTTCACCATTAAACTTCTTTGTTCACTCTTTATTTTAAATCAATAATAAATGTAATGCCATTGTTGGACAGCATTTTTACGTTAGATTTCGAGAAACTGTGAAGTTAGCTGTAAGGTTGTCCAAAAGTTAAGTTTTTAGGATGTTTTTGTCAAGTTAGGATGTTTCTGTTATACCACTATCCTATCTTTAGTTAAGATAATAAAACACGCTTAGGAAACACTGTTCTGTCATAGCCTTTGTCCTAAATATGGTTCAAACTGAAATTATGATGGTTCCCAAACAGGATTTTGAAGATTTAAATGTTAGGATATGACTGTAGTACACCCCCTGGTTTGTTAACTTGTTGATTTGAGCTGCTAGACTATTTTGGCCAAGCTATTGAGCAGGTTCTGTTTGCAAATTGTTGACCAACTAGACCACCTTAGGCTGGAATAACTATTTTTCCAGCACTGAGGCTTATCTGCTCCTTTCTCTTAAACAGATTCAGACAGCCATGTTAGAAATGACTCCTCTCAGCTGGTGGAGATCCCTCGCATCCTTCCCCAACTCCTACCCACTAAACCCTCCCGTTCTTCAGTTACCCCAACTCCCCATTCCCTTACCAGCAGAACCCGGGCACCCCCACATGGACATCCTCAAAACAAGGCACCTAGTGCCACTCAGATGCCACATGGTTCTTCTGGTAATTCTTCAGTTTCCTACTTACGTTCAGAGTTCATTAAACAAACACTATTTTCTAGATCTGATGGTTGACAGGTAATGAAAATATAATGTACTGCTTTAGCAATTTACACAGATACTTTGGTATTTTATGTTGGCATTTATTATTCAACCCTTGGCTATGCATTCGGCCATTAAAACTTAGACTAAACACCAGAATATCAGACTTCAAAGCTTTATGCAGTTCATTTTGAGGTGGCTTTGGAGGAAAGTGATACACAGGAAATTAATGGATGTTCAAACCGCATTTCAATCAAACGCAGTAATTCTGTAACTTCAGCCACAAACAGACATTATTTCACACTCCAGCTCAATGGATTACAGGAAGAGCTGTCTGTAGTGTGTGAGTGAGACAGCCAGTAAAAACAGCAAAAAACTGTGACATCAGTTTTCATAATCCTCTCATTTATTTGCTTTGTCAGGCAAGCTATCACAACTGTCCCACTGGTGTATATCATGTCTGTGTTATTGTCTGAAATCACAGCTTTCCTGTGTCCTCCCCTACACCATGTTTTGTCTTCACAGGAATGCACTGCTGCACTTTACTGCCATCACCACCACATCAGATTTAGTCTTGCTTGAATCAAAGCATAGACACTGCTGTTGTATCATCCAGTCTTAATATAAATAATTATGTCTCTTTTCCAAACCTCGATACTTGCCTACATACACAGTATTTTTAGACATTTGAAGGTATTAAAAAATAACAATTGTGATGTAGAAAACCAATCCCATACTGCAGTGTTAGGCTAGTTAAGTGATAAAAATCAATTTGAGGTGGCAAACAATTCAAAAAGAATGGTGACGCTAGATATAGTTTTTGAAACAGAAATCATGCCATGACATTTTGGTGAAAGACTATGGCCCAGTCCCAAATGTTGTGTGCATGTGTCTGTCAAGTTGATGAAACCACATAGTATCCCATTCATTATTTTAGTTTCTAGCGAGTGCCCACTTTGTGGATAATGTATGCCCTAAATGTGCACCTTGCCAAGCCTGCCCTGATGTGAGCACCAAGTCGATTTTTTTGCAGTCGAAAGCAGCATTGTGTTACAAAACCGAGGACTTAGAGGTGCCATTTGAGATTCTTGGCCGGTGCTTTATTGGTAATTGTGGGTTTCATTAAGAGGTTAAAGATATCAATATCCAAATCTACACAAAGAAAAATACTTTTGATAGTGCATTAACTGAAATATGACTAGCTGTAGGGGTGGGAGAATAAATTGTCATGAATCTTTCACCCCCAAACCATGGGTCTCATACTCGAATCCTGAAGGGCTACAGCTCTGCATAGTTTTGCTCCAACCCTGATCAAACACAGCTCTAGGAACTGAGTTTGAGACCTATGCTTTAGAGATTCTGAATCAAATCTCAAAAGTTCCCACAAAGCATAACCTCTTAGATACAGAGCATTCTGGTTAAAATGTAAAGTTGGGAAAAATGTATGTGCACACCTAAAGAAATAGAAAAAATAGGTTAATTGAGAAGTTCCTATAGATTCCCACCCCTAACTAGCTGGCATTTCAAATAAACCTGCAAACCTTATAACACACCATCCCTCCCATGAATGTACAGTGCCCAGTATGTAGTTTGTTTCCCAGGCATAACCAAAAGCTGCTGTTGTTTATTTTTTCTTATCTAGGTAAGAACATCCGTGGAGACATCTCTTCTCTTCCATCCAAACCTGCCAATTCAGTCCTAACATTGACCACCAGGAACCAGACGTCACTGGGCAGAAACCCTTTCTCTTTCTCTAATGGCATGAGACATTCTACCCCCAGGCTCGGAGACCCCTCAAGAAGACATGGGGGTAAAGACATTTCTCTTACCCCTCTACCCCCAGTTTCCTTCTCTTTTTAAATCTTTTCTCACCCACATTTCATCCAGATATTTTTCTCACTTTTTCTTTTTTCTCAATTTTTTCTTTTCTTTCCAGTCAAAAATACTTAAATAAATGATTTTTTCACCTTCCCCTTTCAGCACAAAGTTATTTTGGTTGCAGTTGTCTTGAGGCAGTGCTAAATTTTCTCCTTTGCAACATATGGTGTGTCTGCAATCCAACCATCATACTGTCATACCTGACAGTTTTACTGTCAGTAAAGTATGAGCGATTTAGCCCGATGGGTACGCAGACTGCCAACATTTGCACTAATCTGATTTCGAATGGCCTCTCTTTCCCTCAGGCAGTTGAGCGGCCACATACACCTGTATAACCCTCTACATACTCCACAGTTTTCTTCAGCTGCTGTGCACCTCAGCAAAAACTGTTTAATGCTACCTTAGTCTTTCCTTTTTTCCATAACATCCACTCTTTTCCCCCAACAGCAAACGGTGAGCACCATAAAGGACTTTCTTTCCCCAAACCAGCCATCTGGTCCAGAGCAAGAATGGGTAAACAGAGCCAACTCGTACTCTGTGTGTGTTAGCCATCATTAACCTGCAGAAAGTCTGTTTGTGACGCAGCCCATGTCCCCATGTTGGTGTCCTTCCCATCCATAATCTCCTTGTAATCACATGTCTGTCCGTTCATCCGCTCCCCTCATTCACCAGTCAACCCATTTGCTCGCAAATTCTGCCTGTCATCTTCAACGTTTGCTGTTGTTTTGCAAGCTTCTGCAGATCCCGTGCTGCCGCGAGCTTTGTGGTGTAATTGTCAAAGCTTTTCTCCAGATTGGTTTCTTTAATTTTAAACCCTCGTGGTGCTGTAGGACATTTATTTGTGAGGGGAAAAACGCCTTTTGGAGGATTCAGAGACCCACCGCAATGTCCTAAACTGTCTCGTAACATTCTGTGGCTCTTTTATTTGTGCATTTCAGCAATAATGTTTGAAACTCCCCTCTGCAGAGGACTGTAGCTGCTTCTGGTTAAAGTTCATTGTGTGCATGACTACTTGCATGTTTTATTGTAGTCACGAGCTTCCATGTGGTATGGGGTCTGTTTCAGTCTGCCAAATTGTTTATATGTGTTGCAAAAACAAAGGCTCAGAGAGTTAAAAATGACATAAAATTACAAAGTTAGCATGGCAAAATTCATGCCTTTGCGGGATGACCTAGAAAAGGTCTGTTTACACCATGAATGTGAACCACTGTAAACAAGAATTGCGATTATATTATGAACTGTGCTGAAACAGTTGGACAATAGAACTAAAAGCTGATTTATACTTTTGCATCAAGCGCACGCGTATGGTCTGGCGCAGCCTTCGCGCGGTTGCAAAACCCTTGTCATTGCCGCTCAAAAAATGTAACTAAATGTCGCAACGACACATAGCGTAAGCTCTGTGATTGGTCGGCTTGGTAGCAGCGATGAGTGTGGGCAGCGCTGGGAGCCAGGGGCTGGTTGGACTGAGTGTTTACAAGTGTCAAGTCCCACGAAGGAGCTCCAGATGAAAAGTTTTTGTTTACCCCATGATTAAAGTTGATGCATGTCTGCCAGTTCTGTTTATGTCACCAGCTATAGTTTAGCTTGTACATTAGGGTAACGTTCAGAAAAAACAAAACACCCGTGAAGGAACATTAAAAACCTACAGCCAGCTAGCATTTCAGAAGTGTCATTGCAGAGCCACACAAACAGCACGCAGAAGTAAAACACATGATAACAATCAAGACAGGCGCCATGGGTCACGCCGATCACTCAACGCAGAAGTATAAATCAGCCTTAAGCATCCAGCTAACTAACAAAATTGTCTAAACTAGTGCAAGTACCCCCACAAATGATGTACTGAGCACAACTGGCACAGCATATTGGTTAAGATCAGACTTAGTTTTGGAAGAGACTTCCCAAATCTGGTATCCTTTGGAAATACAGCATTACTTTACCACTGCCATTCAAACACAGTGTTGTGCATGCGAGTAGTTGTCAATGTCACTATGCAACACTAAGTGCGCCTGTCTTCATTTTTTTTGGCTACTTAACCTTTTGTTATGTAAATGAATGACCAAAACATATTCAAAGATTTCTATTACTAGCTGAAAGCCGAGTCATGTAAAGGGTCTCAAAACAACTGGATATTTGCTCGGTTATATGCTTTCTATTATTTGATGAATTACTGCTGCCAGGGTCAGTGGAAAATCTACAAAAAACCAAACAATCACAGTCAAAATGAGGACTGGAAAGTGATTGTCACATTGTATTACTTATAGCTTGAGCAAAAACATGTGAATTCTCTGTTTGCATACCAAAACTCAGATATCTGTAAAGATGGTGAGTAGTTGGTGGCTTTCTTTGGTTGGCCAACAAGTCAGTCTTACTATAGATTGCCCAAAACATCAGGAATCACCATCTCCTACCTATGAAAAGTACTTTCCCTCTGCAAAATTAAGACATCTGTTGGTCTTCAGTTATTTTCCGCATAGTTTAGCTTTTTCGCCACCCAGTTTTGTCATTTTAACTCATACCACAAGGTCTAGGGAGCTGAGCTGCTTTTGATTGCCCTGTGATGAAGTGAGGGTTTCACAACTGGTGGCTTGAATATAAATTGAATCAGTTTTTTCTGGGAAGGGTCCACATGCCTGTTTGCTTTTGGCTTGACTGCAAGATGGCATTGGCAACTGAAGACTTGAAAGGCATTGAAGTGCCAATGTTTAGACTTCATCCATGCAATCAAAAAGTAAATAGCGTATTTTCTTTCACTGGTAATTGGCTTCTCAAATGAGCTTGACTTCTCAATTTGCTACTCCTATTTAGTAAAGCATCTAAATTACAGGTTCTCTGAAGTATTTTTACATCATACAGAACACATTATACTTCGGTTGACTATTTATAGTTTGAAAATCGAGTGCAAATAGATTGGGAGAATGATTTGATAATCTCTGTTTTTCATTTTTGTAAATTTCATGTATTTGATTACATTGTGGTGTAGAACCACCTTCAGGTCATCTTCAGAAAAAATACAGAAATTTCTGCTTTTAGAGAGGGTTGTATATTCAACCCTTTGCAAATTGAAATTGGCTTTTTGGTTTTGTTTCCGTTTTTATTAAGATGGCAAAGTTGACAGGAAATAATTTGACACCAGCAACATAATCATAATACATTCACCATCATAAATTTTGGTTGGTAGTGATGTGTTCCACTGTTTTTCCTGAGAATTAAACCTTAACCCTTTACATGGTACTCATTGGAAAACCCTGTAGTGCTGATGGGGGTTCATTTCAGGTTCATTTTAAGACTAAATATGATCTTGTAATAAATTTCGATCAAGTTACGATATGCAGTTCTTTGCCCGACAAAGGGTTAAGGGACTGTTAGGGATGTGTGAATAAAATGAGGATGTGTGGCGTTACTCTGACCTCTTGCTGCAGTGTTACAGAGCTTTGGGTGCTGTTCTGGACTTACCATGTCTATGTTTACATGTACTAATGAATACAGATGAAAGAAAAGCGAGAGGAGAATTGTAGACTTGATTTCATGCCATCTCTTTCACTTGCATTATTCCAGGTTCTTCAGCAGGACGCCCGAATAATGCACTAAAAAACCCTAATGTTGTGGGCACGCATGAAACAATAGGTGGGTAAAGCGTTCACTGAACATAAAAATACAAATTTACCTCAGAGAACATCCAAAGAAATGATCTGTGATTATAATAACTGACCATTATAGTATAGAAATGTTAATTAAACATGTTAAAATATTCATGTATTCACTTATGTAAGGAAAAGACAAGAAACCAGACGTGAATCAGGACAAAGCTTCTATCTTGATGCCCAAGTTGCCACCTGTTACAGCAAAACCATCCAAACCAAAGACAACATCTGCTCCAGCAGTGACAGGTTTGTCTTCATGGGATGCATCTTTGCATACATTTTCACATAATATATATCCTTATGGAAATAATTTGTTTCCAACCACACTTTGAAATTATTGACACTTCCCTAGCACCCAAGTATGAGACCTGGGAAAACTCTTCAAGTTTCAGCCCCGTCCCTGCTTCTAAAGTTGATGCCATGGGCAAAGAGCGCTATATTGGTAATGATACTTTCTTATCTATTGTAGACATGCATGCCAAGCACTCTGAATGATATTTGTTTTAATCAAGAATGTGTTGTTGGCCAGCTCCACATGTGGTCTACAAGACGGATAAGAAGCCGGATGAACCTTGCTCCATCACCACCTCTCTAACTTACTTCCCCGAAGAGGAGGGTGGAGAACAAAATGTCACCAACCCTCCAAAAACAGCCCCATCCAACCTCACAGTTGTAACAGTGGAAGGATGTCCCTCCTTCATTATTCTTGACTGGGAGAAAACAGATAACGAGACCACAGGTGAGGACTGCAGGATTGATCAACAAGTACATTAATGATGTAATATCTCTAAACCCATTTGTTTAGGTATATAATGTGTGATATATTATGAAATCAGTCAGGGTTTTAGGGTATGGCACAAATCCTAACCTGCAACTGTGATTGATTAAATCAGGGGTGCCCAAACCTAGTTTGTCCTGCCTAGCCAAACCTGATGTCCTGCACAGTTTAGCTCCAAATCAACACACCTGCCAGGAAGTTTCTAATATACCTAGTAAGAGCTTGATAAGATGGTTCTGGTGTGTAATTGGGGTGGGAGCTGGGGTGGGAGCTAAACTGGCCATTCAGGACAAAGTTCGAGTACCCTTGAATTATACAATAACTTGTTACTTTGGTCCACTTTCACCGTTTGACTGATCAAACACCACCTCTTAACTTTGATAGGTCAAATTGGTCCTGAAAAATCTTCGTTCGAAGGGGTGTATACCCCTTGCCCTTAGCCCTACGCCTTCAAGCTAAAGAGAATTGGGATACCACTACCCCTTGACGTGAACCACAAAACTAGGGGTAGGGGTAAGGGCAAGGGCTAAGGGCTAGAATTGGGATTGGGCCTAAGTGTTGACCCTTCTCATTAACCCTCACTATTTATGATTATGATACAGGGAAAAAATTACAATCTTAACTTCCATTTCATGCTAAATTTAACCCTCAAACCCCATTTGAGAAATGCTAGCCATTCAACTTGTTTGCTTCAAACACTAACCCTCAACTCTAACTAATTATCTAACCTTTTTCTTTTTTGTCTTTAATAGAGTATGAGGTTATCTCAACTACCAAAGGTCCTGATGGTGAACAGGTTTCCATTCTGACCACCAACCAGACTCATACAGCTGTGGAAAACCTCAAACCAGAGAGCAGGTACAGTATTCATACAGAACTCCAACCACTCAATGTAAGGCACCCTTCTGAATTTGAGAGATTTGTTTTAGTTGATGTGGGTGTCAAATACCAGAGGTGTTAGGACTTGCACGAGTCCTGAGGTCTGGACAAGGTGTCGGTTGTGTGCTCTGTGGTTTGGCTTGGGGGAGGTGGGGAGCTTTTTAATGAGGCTGAATATACAGTAGGCTCAAGATCTAGTGACACAATATAAACCAGTGCTTCCTATGGACTGTGTTTTGAGACACGAGGGCCTTGGTAATGTCTCTCCATCACACATGGAGGATCCATTAAAGGAGGCCACAGACTTTGAGTCCTCATACTCTGCTGAATAAATATATCAAGTCTCAAGCATCTGAAGAAGGGAAATAAAAACCTCATTTTGCTCAAATTTGACAACAACTCAACGGATTTTCAATACAGAAATCCATTTTAATCATTTTGGACTATGCAGACTTCTTTCTATGTCAAAAGAATTACATTTGATGAGAACAAAATATACTAAAATGTTTTTTTGTGAATGAAATCACCTGTTTCTGTCTTAACTTACAGTTATGAATTCAAAGTGAAGCCCAAGAATGAGCTTGGTGAAGGGCCGTCCAGTGAACCTGTATCCTTCAGCACAGAGTCTGGTAATTCCATTTTTTTTTTTTTTTTTTTTTGTAGAAATTATTTAAAAAAAGAAAAGGTTTTTATGTGATCAAAATTGTTAGATGGAGAAAATAATCCCCCAGGAAATTATTTAAGTATAAACACATGCAGACCCTAATCACCATGACTATGGCTATGTTCAGACTGCAAGAAATGTAGCTATCCAGATAAGTAATTAAAAGTCTAGACAAGCCCCAAAAAACATTTTCAACTTCATAATTACACTACTTTTCGGTATTTAGATATACATTTACAGTTTTAAAACACAAAAAGTGTGAAATTTTTGAACAACCAGAAAATATACCTTTTTATTGAAGGCATTCTTGCCACAGAGCCCCTTTTAATATTTGTTTCCAAGAGAATTGAGATCTTATCGTGTATATTGTGTATATCTTGTGTATATATTTAGATATTTATTTGAAAGTGATGTCCTAGAACAATCTGAATGTTCATTTAAGTCATACTTTAACCTTGAGTCATTGTTTCTAAACCAAATTCCAGTATTAGGTACACAAGTCAATTATCCACAGGGCAGAGTTGCAATTTGTTTTACCATAGCTTTCCATGTGGCTATGCTGTCTGTGCAAGTCAGCCAATATTTGTGACCTCTCCTTTATCTCTTGGAAATACATGTAATGAGTTGCTCGTCATTAACATAATGACTCCAGCATGTCCCGTACTGTTGTAACATTTGGCCCCATCAGTGCCTGCAGATGCACCCCTGGAGTGCTGTCACACTGCCAAACATTCCCTGTCTTACAAGCTTAGTAACAACATATCATAAATAAGGAACAAATAAAGAGCCATATCATCCACATGTTTTATGGGAGGAGGTTTTAGTTTTGAAACCTCGTCTGGCTTGCAAACAGAACGATGCTAGCAACAAAATGGAAAGCAGGGCAATAAGAACTAGGAAGGAAAGAGAGTCCATATGTGCGATGACGGGAAAGAAATAGAGGAAAACTGAATGATGAGATTTTACCGCCAAGGCCCCTGAGGCTCAGTCTCTCCCCTATAGCTTTGGCAGATCCAGCAGGTTAGTTCATGCCAGCTGATCTCTCTTCATAAGGGAGATTCAAAATCGCCTGGAAAAGCACACTATTTTCTGCTTGTTGGAATTTATTGTACTTTTTCTTTTCGCTCGAGGCACCTTGCCCACCCATGAGCAGCCAATGTAGAGTTGGACGATTTGTGTCAGTAACTTTCCTACGGTCTACAGATCATTTTGATAGTCTCTACGACCGTGGCTGTAAAACAAAATCATAATTTCTGATTTCTCCTCATTCACGCTTTGTTTTCTCTTGCAGCGGATCCTCGAGTGAGCGAAAACGTTTCAGGTAAGTGTTTCATCTTTGCACCCTATTTCTCTCAGGTGACAAATTCCTATCCGTTGAATGAATGGATAATCTAATGAGCAGTCCTAGTAGAGGAAAAGTAAGAAAAAGACTGGGTAAAGGAGCGGTGGAGACTTCCTATGAGTTCACTTCTTCCATACCAAGTTCTCAGCCAGAGAAAACATTTAAGAGTGGCAAATGGATAACACCATCCTCCTCAATTCCTGCCTCAGTTACCATCTTGCGCTCATCGAGTTGCAAGAATGGGCAAGCTTGAAATAAATCTCCCTCAATTTCTTCCTGTGCATTGTCTATTTGAGGCAAAATTGACAGAGTAATGGAACAATGTATCTAGAGAGCAAAGTAAGCCAATAGTAAGACAAAGTTATAACAGGAGCCAATGGAAACAGAGACTAATGGAACAGCCCCTTGGCTTTTAAAGTCTAGCAGACCTTTTCTAACACGTGTATAAACAAAAATGGGGTCTGTACTCCAGCGATCTTTTCAAAAAGAGCACTGAAAGAAACATTGTTTTGCATTAGTTGTGCCAGAACATAATATCAAGTCAGTTAGTAAAATAACGTTTTGTGGTTTCACTGCATGTTGTTCAGGTAAAGATGCCATTTGGACACAGTTCCCCTTCAAAACCGACTCCTATTCCGAGTGCAACGGGAAACAGTATGTGAAAAGGACATGGTACCGCAAATTTGTTGGTGTCCAACTCTGCAACTCCCTTCGGTACAAGATCTACCTGAGCGACTCCCTCAATGGTCAGTCTTCTGAAAGCTAAATTATACTTTGGGTCTTTTTAGAGTTAGAATATATCAGGAGATCTTTTTTTTTCATCCCTTCAGGCAAATTCCACAATATTGGAGACCAGACTGGTTTTGGTGAAGACCACTGCCAATTTGTGGACTCATTCTTGGATGGCAGAACGGGAACTCAGCTTCCTGCAGAGCAGCTACCAAGCAGACCAGGTACAGGAACTACATGAAACCATGAATGCAGTGTTATTGTACTGTTAGTGTGATGATAAACAGGGAAATTCTAGAGCAATGTTGCCAGGCATCAATGTGCAATAATGCCATTAACCCCTTAGCCAGCGCCCCGACGTGGTCGCACTGAGGCGCTATTTTTCCCACATGTCAGTGTTTATAAATTGATTACACCACAAAGAAAGAAGTGATCTGCACAAAACTATACATCATTCTAAAGCTACAACCCTCAAGCACCCATTGCAGCTAGTTGCTTTTCAATAGGAGGCTTGTAAAGGATGTATTTGCTAAATTTGTGTAAGTTTTGCAGAAAATGCTTATTAGATATGGAGTGAATATCATAGTAAAAACAACACATTGTTGCCTTCACTGCAGAAGATCAGGGTTTATTTCAAAAGGTAAGAGTCCACAGAAAACCTCCTATCGAACACATTTAGTCCACGGACACAATAGTACAGATTATGGATGATTATTCATTTGTTTATGTCACCGTTTCTACCGGAGACCTGTTGTTTACCATGGTACTTACACGTGAAAATAGCGTCTTTGTAGTAAAAAGCAAGGCAATGTCATAGCTTACAGTGTTACAGATAAAATAAGACCACAAACTAAATAAAAAATCAAAGTTATAGTTAGTAAAATCTAAACAAAGCTGTCGAGTGTTTAGACGCTGTGCATATGCTGTCACTCATATGCTGTGATTGGGCAATCAGGTGGAAACTAATAAGAGCAACCGGATCCAGGTACCAATGCTCTAAATGTCGCCACATCTATTATTAATAGAAAACATGAAAAAAAGCTTAATATGGGGTTCTTAAACTTGGCCCTGGAAGTCCGGTGACCTGCAGGTTTTAGCTCCAATTGCCTCAACACACCTAGAAGGATGTTTCTAGAAAGCTTAGAGTCTGTTTCATTAGCCCAGATGTATCTGATTGAGGTTGGAGCTAAAATCTGCAGGACATTGGACTGAGATTGAGAACCCCTGCTTTAGATTATCCAATCACAGTACAAGCTAGTTGATGCTTTTCACATGAAACTAATTCACTAATCGAGTTCTCATGATCTTTTCATTTGGCACTTAAGCAACTTCCCTTTTTCTCTTGGAGAAAAAAATGTACCCTCTCAAAATGCAAGCACCCCCCAAGCACCTACTACTGACCACAGCCCCCCACCACTATCCCCCCACCCCGCTGTTCACTTTGTGATACAACCAACCACCGCCCCCAGCGATTCACTTCATGCTCAATCCCAACCTGGTCATCACTTTGCGATCAAGGTCAAGGGAATGATGTTTAGCCACATAGCTCTCACTAGCTGTTACACTCACCCAGCTATACCTTGCTCTCATCCAGTTCATGGCACCAATGCAACCCTACAGTTCTACTTGGCCTGCAATATGCAAAATATTAAGTGGGCAGACAAACAAGAAAGTGTTGCTAGTGCAGCTTTTGATTTATGTTTCAAGCAATAGGGTGAATAAATGTTTGCTTGGGTTAGAGACTGATTCTTTTCTTGGTCATTTTCAGGCTTCTACCGAGCCATGAGACAAGAGCCAGTTCACTTCGGACAGATAGGTGGAAACTCCCATGTCAACTATGTCGCATGGTACGAGTGTGGTACACCAATCCCAGGGAAATGGTAGGACTGAAGCAAGCGTCCACATGGAACCCTGAAGAGCAACTGTCATTGGTTGGGGTTGGTGCCTACTAAGGTCACATGACAGGCTTATTTTACTGTTTTCCCCTACCAGTGATGCTGAGTTTGGTCATTCCTCAGCCTACGTCACAGAAGTTCATACCATGTATAATAATGTACAGGATCAAAGAGTCAGGGAATACTTTTGAGTGCATCTGTGATATGTAATAAAAAAAACAATGCCTCGCCGTTTTATTTATCATATAATAAGTAGAAAAAAAATAATTAATTATGAGAAAATTACTTCAGATACATTGAAGTGATGAACATAAAGAAAGGTAAAAATACTTGTTTAAATATTGGGAAGCTGGCTCCCTGAAACTATTTTGATATTTTGTGTAATATTATTTATCAAAGTTTGTGGTTTCTTCACTGGCTTTCTTCCAGTGGTAAAGGGCCAGGCTTTTTATTAAGCGCTTTAAGGACAGCCTGGGATTTGTCTACAACCAGAGGCAGCTGTATTAATTTAGGTCTCTGATATGTCAGATGATATGTATAGCTAGGACTTTTCACTACGTTGCTTTTACAAACACATTGTACTGGCTTAACAAGTCAGTTTTCCCACTCTAGAATAAAAAGAATGGACTCAAGACGACGACACGTCTATGTTTACAACGGGTTGGGATGAACATAATCATTTTCTTTACATGCGCGCACACACACATTTACACACACAAAACATGTCAACTTTCACTCAGATACTTTGTACCATGACTGTAGTCTTCTAATGGTATGTTCGATGGTTCTAGATTGTAAGGACGACCTTACACTTGCAATTTGCACAGCACAAATGTATTTATATGTATATGGAGAAAGTATTTTTTCAGGAAACCTGAGAGAGAATAAAAAATCCTTTCCCCTCAAGCTTGTGAAATACAATACAAGTAAAAAAA
>CAIGQQ010029936.1:0-15620 GCA_903798035.1 Danio albolineatus | reverse complement strand
ATCTATCTATCTATCTATCTATCTATCTATCTATCTATCTATCTATCTATCTATCTATCTATCTATCTATCTATCTATCTATCTATCTATCTATCTATCTATCATCTACCAAAAATATACATATCGTTTAGGCATCATAATGCAGTCACAAAATACTCATTAACTGACATTATAAATCTTCTCTCAAAATTAGTTTATAAACAAACCTAAATTGGTCATTTAGCAGATGCTTTTCTCCAAAGTGAATTAGGAGGCATTCAGCGATTCAACAAGAAGAGGCAATACACAAAAGAAATGCTTTATACAAAGTAACTTTTTTTTGTGCTCAGAAAATGTAGTGCAGGAGGAGGAGAGAGAGAGAGAGAGAGAGAGAGAGAGAGAGAGAGAGAGAGAGAGAGAGATGTGTTTCTACAGGTGGTTCGTCAAGCCCACTCACCTGTGTGAAGCATGTACAGTACAGTAGTTAAGTCAAGTAGTTACAATTATATCAAAATTATTAACCCTCATGTGAATTTTTTCTTTTTCAAATATATCCCAAACAATTTTCCCAACAGAGCAGGGAAACTTTGACAGTATTTCATATAAAATTTTTCTTCTGGAGAAAGTCTTATTAGTTTTATTTAGGCTAGAGTAAAAGAAATGTGGGCACCACGGTGGCGTAGTGTGTAGCACAATCGCCTCACAGAAAGAAATTCGCTGGTTCGAGCCTCGGCTGGGTCAGTCAGCATTTCTGTGTGGAGTTTGCAGGTTCTTCCGGTGGTCATGTGGGTTTCCTCTGGGTGAGCTTAAGTCCAAAGACGTGATATAAGTGAATTTGGTAGGCTAAATTGTCCGTAGTGTATGTGTGTGAATGAGATTGTATGAATGTTTCCCAGGGATGGGTTCCGGCTGAAAGGACATCCGCTGCGTGAAACAAATGCTGGATAAGTTGATCGTTCATTCCGCTGTGGCGATCCCCGATTACAGTTTTTCTCCATTGGTTTGGCTCATTTCTTCAAACAGAAATTACATTCTCAAATTTCTAAGATCATTTGGCAAAACAGTGTTACAGTTTAGCACAACACTATAGCTCACTTGCAAAATCTCACATCTCTCCAAAAACAGTTCACTCATGCATCTACACTAAATTCCTTTCCCATATAAAAAGTCAGGGCCACAACAATGGCAAATATCCTTCTCAATTGCTTTGGTTCATTTCTTGAAACAAAGCGGACATTCTCAACACGTATGGTCCTTTTGCCAGAATAATGTGGATGGCTCAGCACAACACCATGGTTTACCTGCAACAGCTCATACTTTTCCCAAAACAGTTCACTCACGTGTCAAAACTAAATTTCCTTCTCATTTAAACAGTCAGTGCCCCCAAAATGCTTCTTCCCTTTGGCATTGTGTAAGCACTGCAAGTCAAAATGTTTAGATGTTTTGTCACTATGGCAAAGGACCACTAAAATATCCATCATGTCCACCTTACAGTCTTAGCCCAGTCATGCAGTGACAATGGTTACTGTACTGTTTTTGTCTAGCTAACAGAATACAATTGTGTATAAAACTGAAAAAAAAAAAAAAAAACATAAAAATAAAAATAGGATTTTAGGGTAAGGGTAGCCTCCAAGGTTTGACGTCACACATTGCACTCATACTGCCAAGGAAATGGTAACTCCTTTTTTTATTGTAATGATCAACCACGCACAAAGTAACTTCCGAATATCAGAGCAAAAAGAAACAGTATACAGCATAATGAACCGTAATATAAACACACAAACAAAAAACTAGAGTGCTACAAATAAAGCTTGTACAAAAAAGAGTTTGATAACAGTTCTTCACTGTTCTTCACATATTGTGGTAGGTGAGGCGCCACGAGACCTCTCTCATTTTCAGGGATCAAATCAAAATGAAGGCGGTCCACAAAGATGAGGAACTTCTGTGTATTGTATAGGCCAGGACTGGGGATGTGAGTGTCCACACCATTCTCAGATATGGCAGCACACATAGTTATATTGCACCATAGTTACATTACGCCATCTTTGGCCTGAGACATTCACTGTGGCCTGATGGCCAATAATATTACGGCCACATCTTCGTCCCTTCGCTGTCGATTGCTGTAATAAATTGTAATCAAATGTTCCAAGGATTCACCTACTGTATGTTATTCATGGTATCATGGTCTTGACTAATTTTGACAATTGGACAGACTATTGTGCATGTAATGACAGATACAATGAAATGACGCTGACACATTTTGGAGAGAACAACCATTAGACTGAGAATCAACAATCAGTTTAGATCAACAAGATCTATTCACTTGGAAATTGTGCTAAATGTCGTCTGTCTGTACTTAATCATTTGCTAAGATGTACTTAGACATTGGCAATTTGATGAAATGAATGAGAAATGCTATACTGTTGTGAACAATTGCCAAGTGGTTTGGAGGTTTGTCCATGTTGTTTTGAGAATGTAATTTCTATTTCAAGAAATGAGCCAAACCAATGGAGAAAAACTGTAATAAAGGGACTAAGCCGAAAAAAAAGGAATGAATGAATGAATAAAAGAAATGTTAAGGTCAATATTATAAGCCCTCTTAAGCTGTTATTTTTAGATTGTCTACAAAACAAACCACTGTTATACAATGATTTGCCTAATTACCCTAACTTGCCTAGTTAACCTAATTAGCCCAGTTAAGCCTTTAAATTGCACTGTAGTCTAGTAAAATACTATTTATTGTCATCAAGGCAAAGATAAAAGAATTCTGTTATTAAAAATCAGACATTGGAAGTTTTGTTTAGAAATGTGTAAAAATATATATATATATACAGGAGGAGGGCTACTATTTAAGGAAGGCAAATAATTCTGACTTCTGACTGTATATGTTACTCTGAATGATGATGGAATGTTGTTATATATATATATTCAAAAAATCAAGTCAAGTTACAAGTCTAACACTGTAGCACTGTAGACATTTGCGTTCTGTATGCTTTATGTACATAAAAAAATAATCTTTTCTTTATTTAATGGAGATGCCAAAATCTGTTAATCTTTAACTCCTTTATCATGTAAGGGATTCCATAGAATGCTTTGGAATGTTGATGTAAGATTGATGGGTAAGGAATATATGTTCTGAAATGTGAGCTATTGAGTCGTGACAACCACCATTTTGCTGCAAAATTGTCATAATTAGAGTCTTACACAGCCTATTCTGTCACCAAGTTCTTTCCTTTCCTCACATACCATCCATAAACAGTCAAATAAAAAAGAAACAGCAGTTGCAGCACTTGGGTGTTCTTTTAACAGGATTTAAAATAAAATTACAACTTATTAAACCTTCTGCTTTACATAATGTATTCTATAATGAATGCATTTGAATTGTGGAATTATATAATATTTGTGAAGCAATAACTCTAACATTTAAACCCAGCAACAGGTGGTTTTACCCTGTCCGACCTTTTTCACAACTGCATTTCCTTCCAAATTGGCCCTAATCAGTGACACCTGCAGTGACCACATCTGTTTCTCACTGACCATGCCTGTCCTCAGGCTCTTTTATAATACTGGAGGAATCCTGATGATCCTGTTTCTAACCACTTTTTTTCTCATCCTTTCATCAATGGCATATCACATTGCTGTGATAATTCTAGAAAATTTGTGGTGTATTGAAATGACTTTTACCAAATCTATACATCAAGATAAATAAAACTGGTTGGTTTGGTCCTTCTTGTGAGCCATCTGATGGGAACTGATTCATGCTCTGGTGTGTTTTGGCCTGAGATATGCTTCAGACACACAATAATATACGAATGCTTGTGTATGTCGTGGTTTCAAGCGAAAATTGAAGACCTTTATTGTATTTTGGGTTTTCATTTGCACAATAGGGATGTTTGGAGGCCTAAAAATACTTTAACAAATACATAATAAATCCATAATATTTACCTATATAATAAATACATAATAAATAATACATAAATGCATAGTTTTACCAAGTAGGAAAATAAATTTTTGGGAGTGTGTCTGAAAATGCTTTACAGTAAAAAATAAAATAAAATTGAATAGATTTGATATCAATTGGCTTTCAAAATGACAGCAAGTTGACATCGCACAGTGGTGTAAAAAATGTCAAAAACTGATTACAAGGCTGTCATGTAAGATATTTTTACATGTTTTTTGACCCAAATGTCAGATTTTTGACATCAAGGTAGTTTGCATGCATACAAAATCCAGTGTAATCATTGTTTGAAACAGTAACATGTTGTGTTTTTATATGTTCTAATTGTTATGTGTGAGTATTTCACAACCAAAACAATTCTTACTGGCCTGACATGCATCATGCAGGGTTGTTAGCTGCTGTTTTAGAGGATTGTGTTGATAATGCTGTTATCTGTATGCAGATCTTTACAAAATGAAGGAAAATTAGTTCACCCATTAGTCTTCATGTAATTTCACTAACTGAGCATGTTGAAATATAACACCTTGTGTGATATCTGTGTGAGTTTTACGCAAGCATTTTTTAATAACATCGTTCAAATCACAGAGAATGCCGAACTTTGCAGTAATAAAAGATGTTTCGTTATTCACATGTTGTTATATTAATATGTTTGAACTTGCGTGTAAATTTTGTCATGTAATGAGTCATGCTCATGGTTTTTTAGCTACAGTTAACATGTAATTATGTATAATTATTTAATTGTGGCTGTTATAGTAGACCAATTATGCATTATTATGAGAAAGCAGCATTTCTATTTAAATTAAATTTACTTGCAAATAACTGGCTGTAAGGAAATGGCTAGGTGTAACCAGAATGTGCTTAACTGCACCAGGACAGACAGACAGACAGACAGACAGACAGAGAGATTTACAGATAGATTTGGTTCATAAACAATTAAATGCTTCTCACTACTAAAGGAAACCCGTTTTCATAGTGAATTGTTTACAACACGATAACATCAGTATAATTTTCATAATGGATGTGTATGTTAACGCCTCCATGCCGTACACCTTTCAGGTGAGCCGCGCCCACCCGCACTGTGATTGGACAATGCGCCGTTTCCTGCGCTCTGAATGGCTGAGGTAGCGGTCACTCTTGTGCTACGTGATTCTTCACAACAGGTAAGGCTACCTGAGTGACACAGGGAGGGTTTTTGGATACGCCGCGCGCCTGGATGTACCTACTAGGACGTTTACAATTATCCCGTATATGTTTATTCGTGATTAAAAACAGATTTTGATATTATATTCGTTGTTGGTGTAAAGAAATGGCAAGTGTATCACTGGCTGTCGGCACTCTGAATACTGAAGAGAGAGCGGTTTTCACGCAGCTCAAGCCCGTGCGAATGTGTAGCGCCGATGGGCCGGAGGACTCGTCCGTCTTCGAAGACGTCAAACCCGCAGTGAGAATCGTAACAAACCCTGTTGAAATGGCTCAGGTATGACAGGTGCTCCAAGATGTTTACCTTTATCCGGAAAATACAAATATTTCAATGTCTAAACATGCCAAAAATATATATGTTAGAACAAACGCCACTTGAGAAGTGGCAAAAATAAAACAGATAAATAAACAAGGATTGTAACTACAGGCTGATGCAATAGTCAATTCCTTTAGTGAAAGCGACTGTTTTTTATAATTACATATTGTTGATAAAATATGATAAAATGTATCATTTTAGGTGTTCTCGTTTTAAGTGTGCATGTTATATCTTTACATAAGCTACACTGGAAAAAAAAATTCATTGGATTTACTAATTTTTTTAAGGTAGTGGTTGCAAACTATTTATATTGGCTGAATTTAAACAAAGAAAATAAATTTAGTTATTCTCAACTTATTTTCTTAGCTTAAATTCAGCCCATAAAAATTATTTGCAACCATTTACCCTTTAAAAATTTAGTAAATCCAATTGATCATTTTTTTCAGCGTACATAGCCAATAAATTGTTACACGTTTAGCTTATATTTAGTATATAATTACTGTGCTTATTAAGTTTCTGTAAAACGTTTCTTAAATATTGCAAGTTGTTATTAACAAAGAATAACTATTCAAATAAATATCTACTAATACATTTAATTATGTCCTTTGGTCATCCTGTTTTAAGGTATATGATAGCAAAATTGTTTAAATGCACCTTTGTCTTGAAGCCTACACAATAAATCGTCTCTTTGAATTTGCATGGATTTTGCAATAAATACTGACGTCATTGCTCTTGTAAGTACTGTAGCTTATACTTGAATCACTAAGTTGATTATGAATACTTTTATTTCAGTGAATGTAAGATCAGTAAGTGTGGCATTAATACTTCATCTGCTAAGTTTAGGCCTTTAAAAATCTACTGTACATCATAATAGTAAAATATAATTAGGCAAACTTCATTGAAAAGCAAATAATATATAATATTAAAAATGGTAACACTTTGCAATAAGATTGTATGTTAGTTAATGTATTTACTAATAGGAACAAACAATAAGCAGTACATGTATTACAGTGTTTGGTTTATTACAGTGTTTGTTAACTTTGGTTCATGAATAAAAAGTTATACATTGTTAGCTCATGTTAACTCATGGTGCATTAACTAAGAAGCATGAATTTGGGTTTTAATTAATGCATTACTAAAATGTGATTAATATGATTAATGCTTTACAGTTTTTGTTCATTATTAGATTATGTTGGTAAATACATTAACTAATGAAATGTTATTGTAAAGTGTGACGCTAAAACAATTATTTTGTTTTTATATTGTATTTTATATTGTTTATTGTGTCAATTTGGGACAATGTTAATGAAATGTTTAATATATATTGTCTAATTCTGTGGCTTGAAGATTTGATTTTTTATTAATCAACAGTTGCACTTTGGACTGCTTTTAAAGTCTCATCATGGCCTTTATTATCTGCTATATAGATGTTTTAAAATCTATTTGAAGCTGTTGTTCACAATGGTTAAAAATGGATGGTCCTGAAGGGCAAACCCAATCAGCTCTGCTGGATCATATGGGTGCCTAACTAGAACAGCACTTGTTTATGATTGGCTAAGTCAATGACCTCATTGCACTCCTTCAGAAGTTCATATGGCCACAAGGAACATGCAGATTGTCGGCTGTACTGAAGAACACCGGGGTGTTCGCAATGCCACGTTCCCCTTGTCGGTGCCTGTATTTGTCAATGAAAAGGACACGACTGACCTTATAGGGGCTTTTGAACATTAATTGTTGCGAAAATTACCTGCTATTAATGGATTTGAATCATACAAGCCTAAATAAAATTAGACTGTCAAAATAATGCAAAACTATTAAAAACATTTGAATCTAGGATTATCTTAATTGCGCGATTGATTTGTCACATCTAATCAAAAGATATGACTGTCTCTGAGTCATATCGTCTTGCGGTGTCGTGCATCATTCTTGCTGTAATTAACATTAATTTTCTGTCTGGTGTAAACTCAGCGTTTTGCAAAACCCAGTAGACAGTAGTCATATCCACTACCATTTGAAGAGCAGTTAAGATGGTTTCCTCAATAGACATGGTCCTGAAAAGCCAAAACAACTGTTATCTATTTCCCCCAAAGCCATAAAAGATCATTTTCGTCTCAAAGGTTTTGTTTTCTCTCGCTGCGGCCCTCGGATGATTTGTGCTGTTATGTCTCCAGTAAACAGACAAGAAGCCTATCAGTCTGATTTTATGGGGATCTGTTGACAAATCTCCATCTTTCTAAATTCTTTTCAAACTATAAAAGACAATTATTCCAAAAGGAAAAACCTTTTGTGTTGCAAAAATCACTTTTATAAGGGGTTATGTGGCAACAGTATGTGAATATAGCCAGCCTCTAATAGTACAAGTTAATTAATTATATATTTTTAAATCATACTTGATAAAAACAGCCTGCAGAAAGACTTAGATTGACATTCCCATTTTGTACATACCATCAGAGGGGCAAAACCTTGTTTATTAGTAATAATCTCCATTAGAGTTTTCACCTGCTGAAGACAATGTCAGCGTCTAAATGCATTATAAATATGGAGTTTTAGATGCACAAATGAACACTGTGGTCTCCATAGACTGTCTTCTTCTGAGACACTTCTTTTCACATTTTCAGTTTTTCTCAGAGATATTGTTAGTCCTTCTTTTGAATCTGCCACTATGCTGACACACAGGCATTTGTAGCTCCTCTCTCTTTTGAAAAGAGTAAAGTCTTATTTGAATTTAAAGAGACAGTCATCCAAAACACCACAGTTTGGATAAAAGTCTAAAATGGTTTCAAAAGAATAAAACCTTATTTGTGTGGAATTTTGAGCTAAAACTTCGCAAACACACCCTAGGGACATCAGAGACTTTTACAGCTTGTATAAATGGCATAATAGGTCTCCTTTAAGACAAATTAAGCAGAAATAGGCTGTGAAATATAATTTTGAAGATATTATTATGTGATCTTTCAATGTTTTTTTCTCTGTAATAAGACTAGAGAAATGAATAGTCAACAAGCAGGGGTTCTTTTGCGAAAGGGATATTTTGCCAAAATAAAATATGTAGTGGATATGACTAGTGATATAGTTCATTGAAGTGATCTTTATACAGAAATGAAAATTTACTCATCATTTACTCACCTTTAAGCTGTTCTAAACCTTAATAATTTAATTATTTGTGTGTTTAACATAATAATTTGGAAGCCACTAGACATCGAAATCAATGGATACCAATTTGCAAAATATATAAACTTTTGTGAAGAAATTAAAACAGAAGAAACTCAAACTGAAACAAGTAGAGTAAATTATGACATAATTTACATTTAAAATTTACATAGTTTACAATTAAAAAGAGGGTAAACAACACTCTTTAAGTAAATATTGTTTTGGACCCTCTATAGACTTTTATATCTTCTTTTGTGTTCAGCTAAAACACAAATTATAAACAAGTTAAAAACAAATTTGAGAAAGTGAGACATATTTGATACTGAGCAACTTCAGCATATTTATCTCAAAGATTATTTTTATGCCTCACTTGGCTCCCAGCCGTTATCGGCCCCCTAAAATACATAACTGAACAGTTGTAAATGTTCTGCAATCATTAACTCAGATGCTGGGCCAGGGTTCAGCTGCTGTTCATTCTTCTCACACAAACCCAGTGAACAGAACCGGCTCTCTAAGGCCAGCGGAGGCCACGGCCAAGGGCACTTGCCTTTCTGCCAACACCACCAACACAAGGCCCGTTTGTGCCCAGCACTAAGAGCAGGGGCAGCACTCTTGCCAGGTCTGGAGATAAACCGAAAGCTATTTTCCATTAATTACCTAGTTTCAAATTTCCAAAGCTGGCCTGATGGGGATGAAGGTGGAATTGTTGACGTTAACGCTGAGTGTACAATTGCCTGGCTCATCCACGGCAATATGAAAAGCTGCAAGAAATGTGTTCATTGTACATTCTTTGTGAGTACATGAGCTCACACGTTTGGCTATGAGTTACCTGAAAGGACGAAGATATTTGAACATGAAACCACATCAGTGGGTTGCCAAGGAAATGCATTTTGACAATACATGCCTGGTTGTTGACATAGCTGCCACTTCAGACAGCTGGACATTATAGCGCTTTTGAAATGTTTATTGTCAAATATAATGACTGCAGTGAAATACACAATAAAGAGAGTTGTGTGTTTAAAGTGGGGTTCAAAAGTCTCTGACCGTATTAAAATAATACAATTCCTTAAAATGATAAGTTTAAGTTGTTCAGTAATCTCGTATTGCTGTTTCTTGGAAACATTAACAACAGTGCTTGTTACCTGTATATATAGGAAAGCTATTTCATATACATATGAAGCATGTTACATCCAACATCTATGTAAAGTGTCTTCTTTAATGTTTGAAATTACAAAATGTTAAAATATGAAATAATGTTCTTAAACTTACATTTAAAATAAATGCAATTTTGCTGACAGATAAACCTAGCACTGGATTTGGATACTGGCAAACTATAAATATTTAAAAATAGAATAAATTATTATTACAGGGGTTGCATTGTGATCTTTAAATAAAGCCATTTAATATGTCACAAAAGTATTTTTATTTTAAATATATTGATTTGTGGGTATAGAAATTATTGTTAGACTGGCTGAATGACATGGCTGTCGTCTATAAATCATGGTAAAGTATGATAGTTATTTTTGCTACAATATACTGTATAATGTATACACATTCTGATGTACAAGGAAAACATTAAAGCTGAACTGCAAGGTTAGTTCAGGTCATAAGATTGGAGGTAACTCCGCCAAATTCCCCCAAACCAAGTAATATTTTATTAAATTATAAAATTTCTTGAAAATTCTATACAAATATAAAGAAACCAATATGACTGTGAACTCCAAAGACCACGGTAGCGTTAACAAATAGTCTTTCTGAAATTGATTCTTTTTTTTACAATAAAATAATACATATCATATATTTGTTGTGAAATGTGCATATTAAAAATATGCTAAATAAAAATGTTTTCATCAGTTTATAGGCTTTTTGTTGGGTGCTTATTTTGATTAGCAGCTAATGCAGTCATTGGCAGTTGTATGAACCTGGAACGTTTCGTTCAAGGCAGGTATTTAGGCTGTTCAGGTTTTTGCATGCGCTAACCATTTCATCATCACATATTTGACTTGCCAATTGACTGGTTTGGTAAATCTGGTTCTTTATAATCAGAAAAATGCCCTCATTTATCAGTCTCCAGACTTTACAGCATCGTTGCGCCTGAATGGCTCTCTAGGGTGCACTCATTTTTAGAGTTCTATTTTTGTACATTGTGCCCATATCTCCTCTTACTATCACATGTCACTGTTTTGGTTTTGCTTTGTGTTCCAGTGCTCCATGGCCGCCACACCTATGAGGTTTCTGTTTACTCTGTGCTGCATTGAAGCACTGTAGAACTGCTCCGTTGATCTTGGCTTTGTGTGAATGGTTAAAGCATGGAACAATATCCTACTGCTTGTACCAGGCGCTACAATCACAAATCAGCTTCAACTGTGAAAGACAATAACATAGTATATTGTTGCCAAACCTTAAATTCAAAATTTTTAATAGCTGTGGTGAAGTGGCAGGAGTGAAATGGCAAAACTGAAATCTCACTTTTACGGCAGCAAATCTGATTATCAAGACACATACACACACACACGTGCGTGCGCGCATACAATACTGCAAAAAAACAAATGTTAAATTAAGTTCATTAAGGAAAACATTTCCATGCAAACAAATAAATTACATTTCAGGTTTAAAATAATTTAGCTGTTACTTACATGATACTAAAACTAAAAAACTAAGATGCTTTGGTCATCCATAGGCATGGGCCAGTATAAGATTCTGACGATATGATAACCTTGGATATAAATATCACAGTTTCATGGTATGTCTGGCTAAAAAACAAAAACTTTTTCCCCCATGAACACAATATATTTTATTTTGGGAAACATTTAAAATATTTTGGAGCAGTAAACATGTCAGGCTAAATAATTCAAGTGAATCATTGACTTCTGCTGTCTTCATTTGTTTCAAAAACACAGATGTCTTTACAATTTGCACCTAAAAAACAAAAATAATGTGAATAAAAAATCTCACACATACCTTAGCAACGGTATTGCCGAAAATTTTGCCGGTATGAAAACCTTGACTTTTCCATAACGTGGTACACCTTGAAAACGGTTATCAACCCATGCCTAGTCATCCATTTACATGCACAACGTGTTTTGTAGGACTGAATATGCAATCTTCTGAAAATGGGTTTCTAGTGAATGTTTTTCAAAACAATATTGTTATCCTCTCTGTCCGAGCTACAAAAATGTGTTTTGTTTTTTTGTGGATACAGTGGCATTATGTGCCTGTTACATCCCAGCAGACACACAATGTGATTAGACATTAATGTTAGGTTAGATTTAGGTTGTTATCTTATTTTGACATCCAACAAGGAAGTGAAATTACCTTAATTTTTTGTAGATTTAAGGTTCTGTTGGAAAGTGACCAAAATTCAACGTCGAGCCAACATCTTAAACCAACATCATATTGACGTCTAATACTGACATTTATTCGTCCGGAATGGGAACCAAATTACATCATCTGATAGACGCCATATTGACACAACGTCAAGCTGTAACATCATTAGATATTAGACATTAGATGTTTTGTTGTTTTTAGTTTGCATTTGAAAGTAACCAAAATGCAACGTCTGTTTGACGTTGGACATTGACGTCGCCCAGACGTTGGGTTCTGACGTCAACCTGACTTTCATTTCCAAACAAAATGCAACATCCTATGATGTTGGGGTACAATGTCAATCTGATCATGTGCCTGCTGGGATGTTCAGTCCATGGGCAATTGAGAGTATTTGACAGCCAAATTATCCCAAATATTTTTTTGGAGAGATAACATAACAAATATTTTTGGGTTATTAAATCAATTAAAAAAAAGGTTAATTTGTCAACGTAAATGGCTTAAAACAGACAGAAGCTTGACAGGTCTGCTGCACCAGTAACGTAACTGAATGTGAACACTCTGATCCGCCCGTCTAATGAATGAACAGCGCAATGCAGTGAATTATAATAAAAATAATGTTGATTATTTTTTGACTCGTCTTTTTTCATCAACAATAATTGACTGTTCATTCATTAGATGAGTGAATCAGAGTGTGCACATTTATAGTTTTCAGTGACATTAGTAGCTCAGAGAACCTGTCAAGTTTCTCTTTGTGTCAAGCTATAGGCAGCAAACATTTTTCATCATTTTTTTTTTTGATGATAAATTTTTCTGAAAGAGAAAAATTAAATGAATGTCAGAGGTTCTTTGTGCAGCCATATATGCTCATAAAGAACATTTTAAGTAATGTTCTGATTATTAATCATCCTCTGTTGGTTTTAGACACGGATGGAGATGGATAAATATCTGCCCCAGAGCGGCCACCTACTTTCCCCAAACCTAACAGATAAGAAATACCGCCGGGAAAGTGCCTCGGTGGTGGATGAGTATTTTGCTGATGAGAAACCTACGCCTTACAGCCTGAACATCAACGTTATCCTGCCCAACACCACACACCTTCGCACAGGCCTTTACCGCCCAAACAAACCTACAGTGCATCACATCAAAACAGAGCCAGGGTTAGATGAACCTTGCGGCATTCAGACACTCCCCGAATTCACCTCTGTCTTCAGCGTGCCCCAGACGGTCAACAGCCTCTTCATCAAACCTGAAATGCCTGTCACAGACGAGCTGCACATCGGCCCTCAGCAGCCATCCGCCTACCAGATGCCCGTCAGCAGTAGCGACCTCACCACTATGACCTTCTCCCACAGTCAGTCATTGAACGGGATTGGCGCACCCGGCAGGACCATGCTCAACCTGAACACTGTGGCTTTGACCACACAATCTGCCGAATTTATTATGCCCGAACCGTTCACCTACAATTCACCACAGCCACACAGTTTGCCTCCATCACCCCCCAATTCCCAGCCCGGCAGTCCTGAGAACCAGGCTGAACATATTACCTCTGTAGCTCCTCCCCCACCTTACCAGGCCCGAATTGGAATGAAGGTTGGACAGATGACTCCTCACTCCATGATAATGGCCCATGGTCAGGGTGTCCTCACAGGGCCCAGATACAACCGACGGAACAACCCTGAGCTGGAGAAGAGAAGGATCCATCATTGTGACTTCCAAGGTTAGTGAAGGTCCAGTAAATATTTTGGGATTTGCCATGTCTTCCTGAAGATGAGCAGAGAATATCAGGGATGTTCTGAACTAACATCTGGGCAATTTTCTCTGTACCAGGATGCAGCAAAGTTTACACAAAGAGCTCTCACTTGAAAGCACACCAAAGGACTCATACAGGTAAGAGACTTTGTCATCGAATTGTCATTATTTATTCAAACTACTATTCTTGTTTATGTTTGTTTGTGTTTGCCTTTAATCTACACCTCCTGCAACACTTACCATGAGCATTCATATCCAATAACTCTCATTTTTGGTTGTTTACATTAACACAAAAGCGGCAGCAATTTTAAAAACTTCCACTTTGTAACCTCGTTTTCAGACTTCAGACTCCCAAAACACTATTGTTGTGTAAAAGAACTGGCAAAACACAAAATTTTCCCATCTTTGTTGATCCTGGAACAACATTCCCATCAGCCAGTCAGAATTAAGGGATACGTTTACAGTTTATGTTAAGTTTATGGCTTATGGTTAAGTTTAAGCACTTCTACATGATTATTATTCAACTAATAATCCAAACTGATTTTGGAAATAATTTACAGTTATGGTTGGATTTAGGGGGTAGGGAATAGGTATGTATTACAATTTCGAACAAAAATAATGTTCCAGGATCGACATTGATGTTAATCCAGGATCGCATCGAATATGCAAAATCATGACGTGTGTACTGAGGTGCTCAAGAAAATATTCCCCACATGATTACTCCAGCACTATCAGCCTAAATTGCTGATAAAATACAGAATTAATCTATTTGGAATAGTCTTCCTAGTCTTCTGTTGTCAAATTTGGGCGATCCTGTGTGAACTGTAGCCTCAGTTTGCAGACACTGGTGTAGTTTTCTGCTGTAGCTCATCTGCTTCAAGGTTTTACAAGTTGTGTGTTCAGAGATCATATTCTGCATACCTTGGTTGTAACGAGTGCCTATTTGAGTTGAGTTGTTGTTGTCTTTCTATTAGTTGAACCAGTTTGACTATTTTCCCATGACCTCCGTCAACAACTGCCGCTCACTGGATATTTTCTCTTTTTGTTACCCTTGTTTTACACATATCTGTGCGTGTCAGTCCCTGTAGATCAGCAATTTCAGAAATACTCGGACGAGAATATTATAAGTTGTAACTGTATATAAAATAATGGCAAGTACATTATTTAAGAACTTTGCTTTTGTGCTGTATAGAAAAGCGAAAGTGTGGAATAACACGTGGGCAGGTTAACTAACATTAGCGCTAGCTTTAGTTGCTACCACTTGACCAGACACAGTGTACCAGCAACACTAAAGCTACAAATGCAGCAACAGCTCAGAGATGACAGCCTAAGGACAAGAGATGTAGAAAGACAGCGAACAGGGTGGAGGGAGAGATTAATTGACTTTCTTTCATGCTTTTATACACATTGTGGCTGCTTGCCTGTACAAGCCCTGCATGCTTTCCCGAGGGGGAAATCGTCAAAGTGGTGGAGGAAAAACCTGTTCCTCCTGCTTTTTCTGTCTGTGTTCGGGGCGGGGGGGAGGAGTGCACTGCCGGGAGAAAAGAACTTGGCAGTTTCAGTGTGTTCAGCTCTACGTAAGATGAAACCCACTGCAATCCCTGCACACTTTAGAACGAAACCGAAATCTTCCCCCCAACACCAACGATGCAATTTTTATCGCATGACGTTAAGCTGATAAATGCACCTAGTTACCTCCTCCTTTGGTATTTTCTAAGAATTTTTGGGGTGGTCTCCATCTCCGAGAGTGCAGAGGGATTCCCTTTAGCCTGAAGGATCATTATTGCTGTCACTCATTGGCGCCCTAGAGGTATACCTGTGTAACTCTGTTTAGTCTTATACAAAACATATGTTTCCATGTGTGTATGGAAATTCAGTAGACGTTGCAGCAGTGCAATAAACATTGCGTTTTAACCATTTTATGAAAATTGAATCACCCTC
>CAIGQQ010029935.1:42843-54518 GCA_903798035.1 Danio albolineatus | reverse complement strand
AAAGCACCATTTTATTTGAGTTATTGCTCCATATTTCTGCGTGCATTAAGTGTGTTAGTAACACTGGCAGCAACTCCGTGAGCCTGTGTTGAGTTTGAAGGAGAGATAAAGAGGATAAGTGGAAATGAAAGAGGTTTTGCATTGATCTACTGCGTAAAGAGCTCTTTGTTCCCGGTAACAAAGAGCAGAGCGTGACACGAGCTAATTAATCACATTAACAAGCCACGGCCTGAGAGAGATTGAATGAGGGAGATATGGAGTGAGAAATGAAGGACAGGGGAATGTGATGGAGAGATAAAAGAAGAGTCAGCGACAGAGGAAGAGATACAAAAGGAAAGTAAACAGAGAGACGTGAGGAAGGAAAGTGAGAGTACCAGCTGCATGTTCTGCTTTGGGTCAACATGAATAAACTGTTAATAAAACGTATTAAACCAATGATAAACATTGATTGAGCAGCTCATGTGATGATGAATATGAAGCTTTATATTCTGCTGAATGTACTTTTGTTTCTTTTGTGAATTTGTGTGCAATTTCAAGCTGACACAGGATTAGATTCAGAGCAGGAACCTGCAGAAATCAAGTCGAGTTGTGTTTTATTGCTATTCTGTTACGTGTGTAGACAAACACTGGAATGAAATATCATGTTTTACAGAATTAAGATGCTATACAAATAAACATAATCATGAATATGAACACAACACTGGACGTAAGAGCTATTTTACACCTATATCTAACATAGAGGAGTGTTAATCTAACTATACCCAGCAGGCACAGGATGTCAACATGACATTAGATCAACGTTGTACCCAGGGCCGGCCGTGTACATTTGGGGGCCCTAAGCAGAATAATGTTGGGGCCCTACCTTGCTCTAAATAGTTGAGTAATGCCATTGCAAACCAGCCCACAATAATTATATTGCTTTTTAAATGCAATCAACGAAACCGAAAACTAAAGCCTGAATTCTTCTACTTAATAACTGTCTGAACAATTTGGGCATTTTAAAACAGCACTGTTTTTATCAACTAGCAGCTTCCAAAATAAAGAATTAAACACTGTTTAATAAAGGGACCAGTGATTCCCACTTTGCGTCCTTCTGGAGCGTTTAAAAAATCTCGATTCATTTAGCAAACAGATTGAAGATTCTATAAAAAAAGATTCAAGGTTAAGTTTTTTTCTTATAAATTCCAAAAGCAAAAACCCTGCAATGAAACGACACTGAACAATAATTAGCCAAAAGTGAAAACGCAGTACTTAGTGATAAAATATACATTCTGAACTCATTAAAAACTCAACAAAACAACAACAAAACAATTAACATTAATGCAAAGATTGCTCCATAAATGGTAAAATCAATAAGCAAATAATATAAATATAAAAAAATAATAATAGAAAAAACATATTAGAAAAAACATATTAGAAAATATAAAAACATATCAGTCTCCTTCCCTGTTCCTTTGAGATGCAGGGTCCAGAGCTTATATTAAACTATGATTAATTCAATTAGGACATAACTTGTTTAAACATGTCTCAGGAAAAATATTACCAGTATGCAAAATATGTCAGTAAAAGACACTTTAGTTTTGCATTTCAGTAAAATACGCTTTAGACAGAAAAAACTGGTCTGTAAAACTAGGACAAAATTTTACAGAACACAGTACGCAAATGAGAAATGCGATGACATGACCTTCACACAAAAACAATTTCAACTTTACTAAAATAGTGATTTTTTTTTTCTTTACAGTGAAAATGTATAAATATTTAAGAACTAAATCACTGTCAATGAAGATAATTTTGTAAAATGCAAATAATGATTTCAGCAAGGAAATGGCTCGCACCACTAATGGGTTGTCGAGGCCCCCTAGTGGCGTTGGGGCCCTAAGCAGCCACTTAGGCCATACTCACACTATGCTATCCGAACCGTGCTCAGGCCCGTTTCCCGGATCGTTTGAGAAGTGTGAGCACTCTGAATCGGGCTCAGGCACGGTTCATTTGACCGGCCCTGGCCCGGTTGGAAGAGGTGTGCTTAAGCCCGGTTCACTTGGGCTCAGGCGCGGTACGCTATAGTGTGAGTGCCAAGCGCGCCTGAGTCCAAAACTGAGGACGCAACGTCACTTGCTGCGACGCACGAGCAGCACGATTTCGTGAAAATTTCCGAGCCACAAAGGCGATCGACCTGTTCAACATTATGCTGTGACTGGGTTGTGCACCACTGCTGAGCAAACGACTCAAAAAATCACTAACAAACTTAACAAAGCTGTGGACTCCTTTGTGCTCAGCGTGCTCAGCGTAGCTCTTCCTGTTTATCTTTAGTACGTCGCACTATAATGACGTAAGCGGGCTTGGGTACGGATGCTTAAAACGCAGTGTGAGTGCGGGCCGTCGGGGGAGAGAGAGGAGGGGGCACAATCGTGTTTCGGCCCAAAACGGGCCTGGGCACGGTTCGGATAGCATAGTGTGAGTACGCCCTTAGTTTGCTTATAGGGAGGGCCAGCTATGGTTGTACCCCAATGTCAGGGGACGTTGCATTTTGTTTTGGAAATGAAAGTCGGGTTGACGTCAGAACCCGACATCAATGTCCAACGTCCAACCTAAAATCAATCAATGTCTAATGATGTTACAGCTTGAGGTTGTGCGGATGTTACCACTATGACGTCTATCAGACGCTGGATTTTGGTCACTTTCCAACACAACATAAAATCAACCTAATATCAACATCATTTGACGTCGTTAGTGAAGTTTATTCATAAACTAATTTCGAGAGGATCACATGCTTATGACACAGCTGGCCCAGAGTCAAGCTAATGCACAATCCACCAATCAGACGATTCCCAACTTAGTATAAATAACCAAAGCATCTTACCTTAGTCATCTTCGTCTTGAAGAATCCCCTCTTCCACCCCCTCTCTCCCTTTTTCCTCTATAGGGCAGCACTGCGGCCCAGTGGCTAGCACTGTTGCCTCACAGCAAGAATGCCTCTGGTTCGGGCCTCGACCCAGCCAGTTGACATTTCTGTGCGGAGTTCATGTTCTCCCCATGCTCGCGTGGGTTTTCTCCCACAGTCCAAAACATGAGACATAAGTAAATTGACTAAAACAAATCAGCACCATACCCAAATTCCACCAGCAGCATACCCTCATAGCAATTTATAAGCAGCAGGAGGGCGGGGGGTTCTCGAGACCTACCTGAGCTCAAACTCTCCTCTCGCCCTGCAAACGGGAGGGAGCCCCGGGCTCGATGATTTTATAAGCTCAGGGCTCTCTCCCGGGACAGCATGCCAAACTAACTTTATCATCAATCATCAGCTAAGTGCGAACTCTTGAATTGGATGTTAAAATAATGTTGTCCTTAGACGCTGCCTAGACATTGAATTTTGGTCACCTGACATCACAACCTAAAGGCTCCGGGATGCTTTTCATTTGCGTTCATCGTCAGCGTTTTTCGGATTCAAGCCTAAACGATTTTCTCTGGCATCCTGCAGAAGAGTATGCAAAATCACTCCTTGACGTCAGATGGCGCACAGAGTGGCGCTAAGCTTTTGAGACGCTCTTGTAACACATAAGAAGAAAAGAGAAAGTTGACATGCTAGTTGTTGCAATCAGCAAAGCACGGATGGTTCAAGTAGCAACTCCAGCTCTAGCGATAAAGAAATGATTATTGTTCACCAGTGCAATAAGCAGCTCCACGTTCATATCACGTCTGGGCATCTTCTTCAATGTGCGCTCGCATTCACAGTTTTCTCGCATTCACTCCAAGTGCTGTCTACTGTACCTTCAGCAGCTCTGTGCACGTGAACAAAAGTGCCAATCTGATTAGTGGAGAAGGTTTTTACGCCCAGCGTTTTGCGCGTTGGTGTGCATGTTCACATTGCCAGCCTTTATTTAGTCACGAGGCGTTAAACGTAGACCGAAAACACGAGCAAAAAGCGTCCCGATTGGAACAGGCCTTAAATCTAACCTCATGATGTTGTTTGTCTAATGGGTACTAACTACTAACTATGCATATATATACTTAACTATACACATAACATAAGACAGAACAATATTGCGCAAAAGAGGTATTTAAGGTTGAAGAAAACAAGTAGAGCAACATGATTGTGTATTACATTCAAAAGTAAACATTGTTTTTCTTATTGAGTCCTTGTGAGATGGAGTTTAAGTAAAGTGTCTGGTGCATGTGGAGAGAGAGTGTTTCGACAGGTGGTTTGTCAAGCCCACTCACCCATGTGAACATTTTTACTGACATATGGAGTGATTGTAAGAAAGAAATGTCTGTTACCATTGTATTTTTTTTCTTTGGTATAGGTTGAAATATGTTGAAGTTATTTTTTATAGTTTATAGTATTTTTTTTATAAATGTTTGTAATTTAGCAAAATATCTTTTCCTTATTTGCAGATTTTATAGTCCTGCATCTCACAACAAACCTGGAGCAGAAGAACCTAAATATACAATCACTCAATCCCATGATCTCAGACATCTGATGGACGTTTTGGAGACCTGTGCCATTGCTTCATCAGCTAATGGATGAAGGTGTTGACTGGGTGAGTACTAATAATGCTGATGCAAACTATACTAGACGATGTGGAAATGTAACGCAGGTTGATTGAGTTTCTTTTTACGACTCTATATTGAGTGAGAGATTAATATATTAAATTGAAGACAAACCCTCTAGAGGTCTGTAGAGATGCGAATTATTGATAGGGGGAGGTGCTCATTTATATTGAAGAGGCCGGACCTAGATTACTGTGTATAGTGCAAGTGTGAGAAGACATACGCACTGTACAAACATGAGTTGAGAGTGTGTTTTGCAAATGTTTTGTGTTCATTCACTTTTTGAACCATTTCCAAATGAAGCCAAATTTCTCTGGCCCAGCACTGACCCACACAATTAGGTTTTACTTGGCCCACATGCTGCAGTGAATTACGGTATATGACTGGACCAAATCTGGCTTCCACACAAGGGCCAAATATGGACCATATCTGGATCAAGTCTCAGCCAAGTTAATAACTCTTAACTGGGCCTGAACTGGGCCAGATGGGTTGATGTGTCACGATTGCACAGAAATTGATAAACTCATTAAATGCTGTGCTTTAGGCACACTATGGGCATGTTTTTTGTCAAAGTGACCTGATTGGTCGAATTTTTTTCTTTACTCAAAAATTAATTTATTTTAAATGAAGGTCAAGACTGGCCAAACTTACATGGCCCACATATCAATTTTTAAAATCTGGGCCAAATACTACATTTTACATCTGGCCCAAATCTTGTGTGCCGAACCTCTGCCAAAGCCAGGCCATTTTTGGCCCACATGCTGCATGGCAGTGCTGAATGAATGCCTGCTGTGCCAGCTTTATGCCAAATCTGGGCCAGAATTCTTTGCTACTAGGGTGGACTTACATGATCTGATCACTGTTCTGACAACTCTTGATGTAGAACTTAAACTTAAATTTAACTAAAACTAACTTTTATTGCCCTTTAGTTTTACTGTGTGCAGATAATCTTTAAATAATCTTTTTGGTTTGCACACAGCCAGTGTACATTTTACACCCCAGGTGTTGAATTTAACACTTTTCTGGTGTGTATATGAGTCCCACCAGCCAAGTGTCCAGGTTACACTTTCAAAAGTGTTGAATATATACACCTCAGCAGTGTAAAATGCACCACATTAAACATTTTTAACACCCACTGGGCAAATTGTCCAGTGTACATATAACTGCACTGGTGTTAAATTACACTCTCTTCTTGTGTATATACGAGTCCCACCACCCCAGTGTATAGAGTTACACTTTAAAAAGAGTTGAATATAGACTTAAACAGAGTATATTCTATTGTGTTGACCGTATTGACTCAGTCACCTCAAGTTCCTGTATGTGCAATTAACACTGATGAGGAGTATGGAAAGGCAACACTAGTAATGCACACTGTTAAAATCGCAATTTAACCCACATCAGCATTAAAAACAGTATATTTACACTAGGATTTTAACACTATAACACTACAGTGGCTCACACCAGAAATTCAACACCACACAATTTGCTGTGCAAATGATTTTATTATTTATGTACTGTTTTTAAGAGACAGTTCGTTACCATTTTTTCACATTCAAAATTTTCTGTTGAACATAAAGTAACATATTTCAAAGAATGTTGTGGGGGGGAAAGCAACCATTGATCAAAATGCTGTAGAAATCAATGTTTTCTTAAGCTTATCGTCCTTTGTGTTCAACAGAAGAAAGCAAATCAAACAGGTTTAGAAGAGGTGAAGGATGAGTAAATGATGGCAGAATTTGCAATTTTGGGTGAACTGCTCCTTTAAAATGTGTTTTTAAGATTAGTTTGACATTCTGTCGTCTAATCCAATGAAACTGAAACGTTGTTATTGTGTTGTCATTTATTTATTTATTTTGCTGTGGTTTACCACAAATGATTTTTGTGGCCGTTGCACATTGTAAGCTTATAAAAAACAACTTCTGAAAGGTCAGAACAACAGATTGGCAAACACAGAGCATCAGTGTAGCGCTTGTATGGAGAGAAGAATAACATCTCAGTTCTCAGAGGCCATTTATCTACAGGCCAATCCGATTATTAAAACAAAGAAAGATCTGCTGTGCACCAGTAATGATGAAAACTCACCCAAGATCTAACACACACGCAAACATACTTGTTATCTTTATGTTATGGTCGCTTTTTAAAATGAAGACAGTCTAAAAAGACAGTAACATCCCTGTGATGTAGTTGATGGGAAAGGAAGGAGGTGACGGAGGACTGACAAACCTTTGAAGTGAAGCACTCAGTCAAGTTTACATTATTTAAAAAAAATATGATTTCAACTTTAATGAAAATATATATAAGACGACTAACTCGACTAATGTAACAATTTTGAAAAAAAAAAGGCATGTTTTACTATAGATTTTAGGCTTAGGGCACTGCCATCTTGGAATATCGCTGTGTCTGAAGTCACAGTTTTGGTTCCGTTCTCTCAACTGAACAGATACAGTGGAAGTAAAGGACTGAACTTGGAGACTGGACAGCCTAATTTAAGCCAATGCGTTAAGTTGTGGGCGTGAAGCAGGTGCAAATACAAGCAACAGATGTGTCTAATATGAAGATATATATATATATATTCTATATTTCTATTTTTTTCATTTTTTAATTACCAATTATTTGATACGCTTTGGTCCACTCTCTGTATTAATCTGCCTGACTGCCTGTCTGGTTTCCTCCATGGTTTCAACAAGGTCCGGTGCTGATGTAATGGGCGTGGGTACTTTCACTTTTCACTATTACAGCCTTTTCTAGAGCCTTTACTACAGTCTTTTTGTGTTCAAACCAAACTGGGATCGACGCATTTTTTCACATGGAAGGTTTTTACGTCCTTCATACATGTTGAGAATTGAGTTGATCTACTTCAAAAGAAATATATCTAGACATAATCCACAAAGACGTGACTCAGTAAAGCGTGAAGGCAGTGCTGCACCAGCATGAGAGAGTGGTTTAAAGCTAGGGCCAGACGAAATATGCAGACATTTTTTGCTATTTCTGCACAGAATTTTGTTAAAAATCTGCGGATTTATGCATAATGATTTTGGGAGTATCATAACTAAAACCTTAATATACAAAATAAAAAGTAATACCTTTTAACTTTTATTTAATGTTTACAATGCAAATACAATTAGATCCACTTTATTTGGTAAACAAAGTCTTTAATACAAAATCTCTACTAAAAGACAGAAAATATTACTTTACAAGCTGTATTGTAAATAAATCATATGAATATTTTCATATTGGTCAATATTATTACTGAAATTAATTTAAAAAACTAAATAAATATAAATTTACACACATTTACACTAGTAAATAAACAGAATGGGCTAATGATCTGCGGAAATCTGCGGAATACTGCGCGCACAGATTCCGTGTGGCCCTAATCAAAGCCCATCAAACGAAAGTTATTAAAAGATAAATAGAATAAATATAAAAAAGAATTCTGGTACTCCTTACTGTATATTTGACCCAGAATTACTGTAATGTTGTTCAAATTCACTTGTGATGTTTTATCTCTTCTTTTAATCTGCTTCCTACAACCAATTAATGCTCAAAAATCATTAATTTCTTACAAAGAAACTATTAAACTGTGTATTTGAAGACTGAAAATCTAAAAATCTTTTTCAGAAAGGTTTTTCTCAGCTGTAGAAAAAACATCTTGTAGTATCTTTCAGTCAGCAGTCGATTTCTTTTCAGTCAAAGAATCAATTTGTTTCTCAGAAGTAAGAACATGTTAATAATCTAAAGAATTTCCATTGATTGATTAAAGGCTCATTATGGAACCAACTAATAACTTTTATCCATAAAAGTGAAGAATGGAAACTTTTGAAAGCTAAGTGTATTTATTTATTTATTTTACAGTAAAGAGGTTGAATTCGGAGGCTTTCTTTGGTGAAATGATGAACTGTTGGACAAGAATTCCCTTTTAAAAAATACACATACGATGGCATGTGTGTTTGTGTGAGAGACAAAGAAGAGATTTCTCTAACTGTTTACTGCTTTGAGACCTCATCCAAAGAATTTAAATGGCATATTTTGCATTGCAGTGGTTGTGTTTATTAGGTTTCTCCTGGCCAAAGCTATTTCTTCTCATCAACTTTAGTTGCTCATATTCTAATTCCACCCCAGAATGGCATCCCTGTAATGGCACTCATAATTACTGTTTTATTAATTATAAATATGTCTGTTTACTGTAAAGTCTTTCTGTGACTATGCCAGCCAACTCTGATGCCCACAACAGGAGCTATGTTTCCATCCAAAGTTGCAAATTTTACTTAAATGAAGCACCATTTTCATTACTTCTTGGCAAACTGGTTCAAATTCTACATAATAAAAATGTAAGTTGCTTTAACCAGTTTATTTTAACCCCTGTAGCTGTTTTTCCTTAAATAAATTAGCAAAAAGGGGCAACACGGTGGTTTATGGACCAAATCTGGTTATCTAACACATTGCTTAGCGGTCATATCTAACACTCTGTGTGGAGTTTGCATGTTCTCCCCCACAGTCCAAAGACTTGTGCTATATGTGAATTGAGTAAACTAAATTGGCCGTAGGTTATGCGTGTGAATGAGTGTGTATGGATGTGTGTGAATGAGGGGATGTTTCTCAGTACTGGGTTGCAGCTGGAAGGCATCCGCTGTGTAAATCATATGCTGTATTGTTGGCGGTTCATTCTGCTGTGGCGACCCCAGATTAATAAAGGGACTAAGCCAAAGTAAAATGAAGTCACAACAGCAAAACAGACAGCATATTAGTTTGTTTTTATGTCATTTCAGCTAATTTTAATCAGTTAATCAGGTTATTTTGGCGACACTGTGGCATAATGGGTAGCGCTGTCATCTCACAGCAAGAAGGTCACTTGTTCGAGCCCTGGCTGGGCATTACAGTTGGCATTACTGTGTGGAGTTTGCATGTTCTCCCCATGTTGGTGTGGGTTTCCTCTGCATGCTTTGGTTTCCCCCACAGTTCAAAAACATTTGCTGTAGGTGAATTGGGTAAATTGTCCGCAGTCGATGTGTATGTCCTGGTCCTCTAAATTGGGGGTTGAGCGTTGGACTAACAACTCAACTCATTAAAACTAGATGTTTTGAGGTGGTGTTTATTTATAAATGAATTTCGAGAGGATCACGTGCTTATGATTAAACACAGCTGGTAACCACATCAACTGTGCGTATTGCACAAATCAGACGAATCCTGACACACTATAAATTACCAGAGCTTTCTATTCTGGTCATCTTTGTCTTAAAGATTCCCTCCTTCCACCCCAACTCCTCCCTTTCTCTGATAGGGCGGCATGGTGGCCCAATGGTTAGCACTGTTGCCTCACAGAACGCCTCTGGTTCGGCCCCTTCCCAAGCCAGTCGGCATTTCTGTGTGAAATTTGCATGTTCTCCCTGTGTTCACGAGAGTTTTCCCTGATTTTCTCCCACCCAAAAACATACAACATAAGTATATTGACTACTTTAAAATAGCATCTTAAGGTTACTCCAGTCAGATATATCTCAGCACTTTCACAAGCAGGGGAGTTCTTGAGACTTACCTGAGCTCAAACTCTCCTCTCGCCCTTCAAAAAGGAGGGAGCCCCAGGCTCAAGGTTATTCTGAGCTCGGGGCTCTCTCCCGGGACAGCATGCTTTATTTATACGCTTTATTATCAATCATCAACTAAGTGTGAACTCTTGAAACACCAATATGGTGCAGCTAATTATCATCTTCGAAATAAACAGCCCTGGAAGTAAGTAACTAAGTAATCAGGTTTGTCACAAAAAGATTCTAGTTATACAAAGTTTAACTTAATATTTTTAGTTTTTCATTCATTTTCCTTCGGCTTACTCTATTTATCAGGAGTCGCCACAGCAGAATGAACCGCCAACTTATCAAACATATGTTTTACACAGCGGATGCCGTTCCAGCCACAGCCCAGTACTGGGAAACACCCATACAATCTCACATTAATACTCATACACCACGGCCACTTTAGTTTTATTCAATTCACCTGTAGTGGATGTCTTTGGACTGTGGGGTAAACCAGAGTACCTGAAAGAAACCCACATGAACATGAGGAGAACATGCAAACTCCACACAGAAACACCAACTGTCTCAGCTGGGGCTTGAACTAGCCACCTTCTTGCTGTGAGGCGACAGTGCTAACCACTGAGCCACTGTGTCACCCCTATTTTTAGTCTGTTCGACTGATGTGAGTTGAGATGACTAGAAAAGTTTTTTTGATTCAACTGATAAAATGTAGGTGGCAAGACTTTTTTAAAAAGTGTACAACATCCACATTTTTGTAATAACATTTTTTTTCCAGCAACGTTAATAGAAACCTCTCTTAAAGTTGTTTTTAAGGATGTTTTTTAAATTGTAAGCATTTTCATTGGATGTTAATGTAGTGTATATATATATGTGTGTGTGTGTGTGTGTGTGTGTGTGTGTGTGTATTTGTGTGTGTATTTGTGTGTGTGTGTGTGTGTGTGTGCGTGTGTGTGTGCGTGTGTGCGTGCGTGCGTGCGTGTGTGTGTGGATTTCTACTTTATTCGGGAAGTTATAATAACATTTGAAAGTAATGTTCCCGTAATGTTTGCCACATAAAGCCTTATCAACTTTGTACAGGTTTTTTTTTCAGCTTTTCAGGTCTCTTAATGAGTCAGTTTGAATGTGAATTGATTTTGTTAAGGTTTATATTTGTCTTACTGTGTTGTGTGTTGTTCCATTCTAATGATGTTGAAAGTGCTTTATAAATGAATAAGTTGAGCTGGGTTGATTAACTGGATTTCTTCTTGATTCTTGCTTAAGAAAGAGGGAGAAAACTCAAGTAACGTTTTTGTAACCTAATAGTAATGTTAGTTAAATGTATTTTTTAGCAGTAGATCTCCACCCACTTTTTTCTGCAGTGTGTGTGTGTGTGTGTGTGTGTGTGTGTGTGTGTGTGTGTGTGTGTGTGTGTGTGTGTGTGTGTGTGTGTGTGTGTTTTGTCTGCATGAAGATCTTTCCTCGCCTCCAGCTCCAGTCGGATAAAGAGTTGTTGTTTCTGAGTCTCTCTTATCTGTTTCTGAAGGACTGTGTGTGAGCTTGAGCTGTTATACAGACACACACACACACACACACACACACACACACACACACACACACACA
>CAIGQQ010029935.1:13507-42833 GCA_903798035.1 Danio albolineatus | reverse complement strand
ACACACACACACACACACACACACACACACACACACACACACACACATGATATTTCCTGAGAAGCAATTGCTGTTGACTGAATAGTCAAGGCCAGCCAAAAGAAAAAGCCTTCAAATGCCTGTAAAAAAAAAAAAAACATAAACGCATTCTTTCACTGTAGACTTAGTATGCTGATGGGGAAAAAACACTATGCATTTTATTTATTTATATAGTTTTATTATTAATGTTATTTACTTTTACTTGATATTTGTATTAATTTGTATATTACTGTAAGAATTGGCTATGTCTCTCCATGATAATAAACCCTGAAAATTGTTATGGAATTCCACGAGACAAGACCACGAGAATGGTCAAGCATTAAAACAATGAACAGGCTAATATAAGAAGATCAGAAGACCAGCTGTTCATCTGTTCTATTCAAATCATCCTGAGCTCTCTTCCTGACTGTATGTCTTTGCTCCATCAGAGTAGACCATTTACATCTCACATAAACTGTTCAAGGTTTTAACTTGGTGCATCTTGTAGTTTTATATTCATGTTTGGTATCATTTTAAATGTCTCTGTGTGATTGGTAAAGTGGTCTTAAGGTCATTATAATATTTCACTGGTATTTGTTGAATTTGGTTTTAACCTTGATGAAATCTCTGCCAGATGCTCCCCCTCCAGAGGTGATTAACACATCAATACACTAGGCAAGGGTAACTGTGACGCCCTGTTGGGTATTTAAAGTAAAGGTTTTGTACAGATCGGGGGATTTCTGTAACCAGAAGACCCCATTGCAACGTACAAGTTTCTGGGCTCTGTCTCTGAGCTTGTATGTTGCAATGTCTTTCTACATGGCCAGGTATTAATCTTTAACTCTGTTGTACAATCTAAATTGGCTTATCTTGTGTAATTATGTGAATTGGAATGGAAAATCTTTGCCTGACAAATAAATGTACAATTCTTGTTTAAACTCTCATATTTCCTGACAATCACTGACTTAATATAATATAATCTAATGGCTAAATCAAACTCTCTTTAGGTATGAGCATTCAAATTATAATAAATTGGAGTCAGATTAAATTCGTAGTTGGAAACTAAATTAAAATACGTTAAATATTTCTCTTCACATGTGCTAAAAGGCTTACATGCATTTAACTTCACCCATGCTGTTAGCTTCGTCGTTGGGCTAATACATGGATCCTTACATTACTTACTACAATATTTTTTTTACATATTAATTTTTTTTTTATTTTGGAGCTGATATCCATAATTTGCAACAAAAAAACTATGCATTTTTTATTAATTAATTAATTAATTTGTTTATTTGTTTGTTTGTTTGTATTTTATTTTGGTGCTGATATTCATAATTTGCTCCAAAAAACCAATTTATTTTATTTTATTTTATTTTATTTTAGAGATAAAAAATTATGCTTTTTTATTTATTTTATTTATTAATTTTTATTTTTTGGAGCCATTATTCCTAATTTACTCCAAATAAACCAATGTATTTTAATTTATTTATCTTATTTTATATGATTTTTTAAAATTTATTTTTTATTTTAATTATTTTATTTAATTTTTTATTTTTTATTTTATTTTATTTTATTTTGGAACTGATATTCATAATTTGCTTAAAAAAGATTTTATTCATTCATTTATTTATTTATTTATCTATTTATTTATTGATTTTTTTTGAGCCAATATTCACAATTTGCTCTAATAAAGCCAATGCATTTAATTTTATTTTATTTTATTTTATTTTATTTTATTTTATTTTATTTTATTTTATTTTATTTTATTTTATTTTATTTTATTTTATTTTATTTTATTTTATTTTATTTTTTATTTTATTTTATTTTAGAGTTGAAAAAACTATGCTTTATTTATTTATTTATTTATTTATTTATTTATTTATTTATTCATTTGTTTGTTTATTTTTATTTTTTGGACCCATTATTCATAATTTGCTCCAAATAAGCATTTTATTTTATTTTATTTATCTTATTTTATATTATTTATTTTATTTTATTTTATTTTGGAACTGATATCCATAATTTGCCATTAAAAAAACTTTTGCTTTTATTTATTTATTTATTTATTTATTCATTTATTTATTTATCCATCTATTTATTACATTTTTTTTGGAGCCAATATTCATAATTTGCTCCAATAAAGCCAATGCATTTTATTTTATTTTATTTTATTTTATTTTATTTTATTTTATTTTATTTTATTTTATTTTATTTTATTTTAGAGCTAAAAAAAATATGCTTTTCTATTGAGATATTTTATTTTTCTTATTATGTTTAATTTTAATTTAAAAGTTTTTGGAGCCGATTTTTCATAATTTTCTCCAAATAAACCAATGCATTTTATTTTATTTATCTTATTTTATAATATTTTTATTTTATGTTTTTATTTTTATTTCATTTATTTTGTTTTATTTTAGTTAGTTATTTTTTTATTAAATTTAATTAAATTTAATTAAATTTAATTTAATTTTATTTATTCAGGGGTATTCTGCTATTCTTCACACTTCTTTTTATTAGGATAAGTCCAAATTAAATCCTTCTCTGTCATACTGAAACCCTCAACCCAAAGAGCACGGCCTCCTTAATTTCCCTCATTAGACCCAATATTCATTATTTGCTCCAGAGACAAACAGAAAGAAGAGTGTCACTTTCGTAGTCCCACAAAAACATCTGAACTGTTTACTTATTTTGCCGATTCTCCCATTTAAGGGAATCCGTGATGAATATCCTGACATTAAGACGAGCTCCAAACTAAAGCCGCTCATTTCCTTCTGTTTTTCTTGGATTGTGTGCATTTAAACACTGATGCTGCTTTCACACTGAAGGAGGAATTGTGCAAGAATACATCTGACACTATCATTAGCAGTAAATATACAGCTTATCATTGGATTTCCAGTAAAGAGTTGTGCATTTGCATTGAGCAGCTCTGGATCTGGCAGGACATTGACCTGAATCAGCTGATGAAACGCCAGAAGTGTGTATGAGTCTGCTGCGGCTTTGGGTTTGAGCCTATTTGCTACAATTTGATGAATTACTGCTGTCATGATCAATACAAACGCACACAAACATCTCTTTTTAGTATAATTCTGTATTCGCGACATTAATTGCAGAAGGCAAGCAGTGCTGAACTTTGTGAATAAATTGTGATATTTTAAACCTGATTTAGAACCTTAGTCTTTACAAAGTATATTTTTGTATTGAATTAAGTGAAAAATTATGGTTTAACCTTTTATTATTACACTGTAAATTATGCTGGGTTCCACAGAATCGATTTGTGTTGGGACAACATGAAGGAATTAAGTCAGCTTTTTAGTTTTTACAAATTTAAGTGGATTGAACATAAAACAATTAAGTTCAATTGCAGTGCAATTTGCCTTAAAATTAGTATAAAATTAACCCCCATACCTAAACTTTAAAACATTAGTTTTTCTTAAAGTTGTATTTTTACTTTAAATCAGCAGTTTTCATGTCATGTTTTTTTTACTGCTACATATTTACACAGCAAATTTGCCAGTGTAGATTTTACACCACAGGTGTTGAATTTAACACTTTCCTGGTGTATATATATATGAGTCCCACCAGCCAAATGCCCAGGTTACACTTTCAAAGGGTTGAATATATAAATATATACATATTTTACACTTAGAGTGTAAAAATGCACACCACATTAAACATTTTTAACACCTGCAGGGCAAATTGACCAGTGTACATATAACTCCAGAGGTGTTAAATTATACTCTCTTCTGATGTATGCGAGTCCCACCAGCCCAGTGTGTAGGTTAACCTTTAAAACGTGTTGAATATATACACTTAAGCAGAGTAAATAATTTTACACTAAGAGTGTAAAAACTGTATACTACATTAAATACTATATCACCACTGCCAGGTCATATTTAGCATAAATATTATTATTATTATTATTATTTTTGGAGCCAATATTCATAATTTGCTACAAATAAACCAATGCATTTTGTTTTTTTGTCTTATTTGATATATCTTTTGTTTTATGTTTTTAATTTAATTTTAATTTAATTTAATTTAATTTAATTTAGTTTTTAGAGCTGATGACAACATGAAGGAATTAAGTTAACTTATTCGTTTTTACAAATTTGAGCGGGTTAAACATAAAACAATTAAGTTGTCGTCAAAAAAACTCAAGAATTGTGTTGTTTCAGCTTATTTTGTATAAGTAGCTTGAACAAAAATTAAAAGTCATTTTTTTGTGTGTATTTTTGAGTTGAACTAAAGGAATTTAATTTATTTATGGTCTATAAAAACTTTTTTTTTTTTTTTTGCTGTAACAAGCAGTCATTTTTTAGGTTGGTCCAAAGCAAAAACTATTCTTGGTTGTAACGCTAAAAAGATAAATCCAAAATAAATAAAAAAAGTATGTTGTACCAAAGTAAAAAAAATATAGAAAAGAATGGTCTAAAGTAAATAAAATGTTTACTTTGTGTGAAAGTAATATTTTTTTCTAGACCATGAGAAATATTTTTGGAAACTAAAACTTGTAGCTGAACCTACTTTAAAACAATTACGTTAATCTGTTACAACGTATAATTTTTTTCTGTGCAGTGGCTTCATTTGTCTGAATTTCACTCTGAACTCCTTTTTCTGATACTTTTGTGCCTATTGGGTGAGATTGTACATGTATTTGTAGCTGACAGAAAAAGCAGAAACAACCAAAAATGTTATTTCAATATCACTGGGATACTGTAGTAGTTTTTGTTAAATGGGTTTTATGAAAGCTATTTATTAAAAGCATGTTTATATATTAAAATATATAATTTTTGTTTTATTTAAAATTATTTCATGTAGCACAAAAATGTTTTTAGTCTTAGTTAACTTTAATAACCAGTCACCATGTTCTTGAATGTAGCTGAAAACATATTTATTTATTTATTTATTTATTTATTTATTTATTTATTTATTTATTTATTTATTTATTTATTTATTTATCTATCTATCTATTTACTTACTTTAAATTGAATTTTTTTTACTTATTTATATCATTGTGGTGGGGCGACATGGTGGCTCAGTGGTTAGCACTGTCGCCTCACAACAAGAAGGTCACTGGGTTAAGCCTTGGCTGGGTCAGTGGGCAATTCTGTGTGGAGTTTGCATGTTCTGACCATGTTGACGTGCTCCAGTTTCCCCCACAGTCCGCTGCATGTGTAAAACGTGCTGGATAAGTTGCTGGTTCATTCCCCTGTGGTGACCCCTGATAAATACAGGGACTATAAGCCGAATGAAAATTGATGAATGATATCATTGTGATTTTTGTTAATTTTGAATTAGATTTTAAAGTTTTAAAGTCTTTTTAATAAATGTTTATATCCTTTGTCTAAATTAAGTTGTAGTTCATTTGAATTATTTTGAAGGTTTAGATATTTTGTTATTTTTTCATTTTTATTAAATATCTAAATTTATTTTGTTGTAGTTTTATTTAACTATTTTTACTGTTTTCTACTGTTTTTGTCATTTTATTAGTCATTTTATTAGAGTGTTTTCCTCTTTTTTTTGCACATATTTTACATTTGAAACCTGTAGAAACTTTTGGTTGTGTTTTTGGTTGTGTTTTTATTACTGTGTGTGTGTGTGTGTGCGCGTGTGTTTGCATGTGTGTGTGTGTGTTTGTAAGTGTGTGTGTGTTTGTGTTTTTAGAAATTAAGTTGTATTATATATTTAAATTATTTTAACAATTTGTTTTGTAATTTAAGCTTTCAGAAATGTGTCTGTTTTATTATTTGAAGAGATATATATTTTTGATCAATTTCATAATCTCTAATTTATCTAAAACAGTATTGTGGTTTTAATTAGTAATTATAACACTGGCTGAAAACCCCTGCAATGTCTCCAAGTATGAATAATAAACAGCAATGCTCCATCATTCTCCCATTATCTGTATTTTCTGAGAAACCAGCGTCTTCTCTCTTCCCCTCAATCTACCCGCAGCTCCAGCCAAAACCATAAAGCGCTTTCAGGCACGTCTCTCATCCGCTGCCTGATCCTTTTCATTGGGAGTTTGATTAATTGCAGATTACAGATTTTACAGTTTCATTCTCCATAACATCACTCCACAGTTATTAAACTGAACTCCTCTTGTGTTCTCAATGATTTACAGCCAGCAGCTACAGCCAAAAACACTGGACTACCACACAGAACCGCCCATCAGAGAGCGAAAACCGCTCAAAAACAACAAAACACTGATCTGACCAATTACACACTGACAAGAACACTAACCAAAAACAAAACACACTCTTTACATTCAGTCATGTAGATCCTAACTGCACTAAAAACTATGAATTTTAGTTTTGTTTCTGTGGACTTATCGGTTGTACTTAATATAAACAGAAGATATTAACAAACCAAACAAGACACAGGTGAACATAATCAATGAAAAAACATAATCATAAAAATGTGTAGAAGGAACTAACAATGTAAAGTTTACATGTCCTCAGTTGTAAATAATGTGAATTTGTGTTTTGTTCCTGTCTCTGTGGACTTTTGGGTTGTATTTACGGTACATCGTAAGTTCATGTTTCCTTCTTATGATTACGTGTTGCTTCATTGATTATGTTCACCAGTGTCTTGTTTGGTTTATCCATATCTTCTGTTTATATGTCCTCAGTTGTAAACACTGAATTTTACGTTCCTGTCTCTTTGGACTTTTAGGTCGTATTTTGTGTACATTTTACATTGCTAGGTTCTGTTTCCTTCTTATGATTACGTGTTGCTTTATTGATTATGTTCACCTGTGTCTTGTTTGGTTTATCCATATCTTCTTTTTATATGTCCTCAGTTGCAAACACTGTGAATTTGTGTTTTGTTTCTGTCTCTGTGGGCTTTTAGGTCGTATTTACTGTACAGTTTACATTGTTAGTTCCTGTTTACTTCTTATGGTTATGTGTTGCTTCATTGATTATGTTCACCTGTGTCTTGTTTGGTTTATCGATGTATTCTGTTTATGTGTCTTCAGTTGTAAACACTGAATTTTTGTTTTGTTTCTGTCTCTGGGCTTTTAGGTCGTATTTTGTGTACATTTTACATTGTTAGTTCCTGTTTCCTTCTTATGATTACGTGTTGCTTTATTGATTATGTTCACCTGTGTTTTGTTTGGTTTATCCATATCTTCTTTTTATATGTCCTCAGTTGCAAACACTGTGAATTTGTGTTTTGCTTCTCTCTGTGGACTTTTAGGTTGTTTTTATTGTACACTTAACATTGTTAGCTCCTGTTTCTTTCTCATGATTATGTCGCTTCATTAATTATGTTCACCTGTGTCTTGTTTGGTTTCTCGATATCTTCTTTTCTGATATCTTCAAAAAAATCTACATTTTAAATAAGTAGTTTAAACAAGCAGCAAAAATATATGCTTGTTTTGTGCACGCACATTTCAAACAAAAATGTATGCATACACATGTTTAGTGAATGAGACCCACTGATCTGACCAATTACAAACTGACAAGAACACTAACCAGTAACAAAGCACACTCTTTTATGTGGATTCAGATTGCCCTTGTACTTTTAGGCTCAGCCTCCATATATAGTCACTCCTTCATATTTCGTTTGTTTTTGTGGTTTGTGTCATTAGTTCACTTATTGTGTTCACCTGTGTCTGGTTTAGTTGTTCGTCATCTTGTGTTTATATGCCCTTGGCTCTTTCAGTTCACTACAGTATATTGTATATAGTCTAATATTGTCTTTACGCATTTGTAAAGCTGTTAACTTCTCTGATCTTTCATTGAGTGATTTGTAGGCATATAGTACACTGTGAAAATAAAACACTGGTTGCCTTACAATTTTTAGCTGAATCAAATTAACTTTATCAGTTTTTTGAACTTATAATATATTAAGCTGACTTAAAACAGCTTGTGTAACTTATAAAATTAAGTCAGAGCGATTAACTTAGTTTAATAAGTTACTGTACAATGAGCTAAAAACAAATGTTGCGATGATTAATTGATCATATAATTTCAGTGTAGTATTGTCATTGTAATATATTTTTTTCATTTATGTAATTATATTTAGGTTGGTTGCCATGATATTCTTATTTAGTACCCATATTTCTTAAACTTCATGTTTCATAAAACAGAAGTAAAAAAAAAACACTTGATTTTATCCTTCGAGTGCTAACTGGATTGTAAAAAGAGAATTGCAGTGAGTATTATGTGTGTTAAATCACACAGCAATTATAAAAATGCTATGGATAAATCATTCACAATAACATTACTAACATGCATTAGGAAAATAAACAGGCTTATTTTCTTAACACTCCACAATCTCCCACAAACCAGAAACTACTCCATCCCCCATCCCAACAGTCTTTTTAATCAGTTTACAAGTATATTTCACAAAACTAAATGCACATTTAACAAAATCCAAATCGAGTTTATTAAAATCAGACATGCTGCATTGACAGAGTTATAGAAATCACTTCCTCGTGGGAAGATTGTGTTTCTAAAACCCTAACAGAACCAAAAATACTCTGACATTTACAGTTACATGACAAAAAAAGCTTTAAAAGGCATAAACAACAACACGTTAACCTGTTTATACATGACGTATGTTTCCTCGCACGACCGGCCCGCTTGTTATAAACTCTATACGTCAGCCTGTCCAGTCATTAGACAGACTCCCAAACATAATCAGACGCTCTCATTAGCACACAAAGCATTCCTTCTTCATTATAATGCCATGCTTTACCAGTCTGCTGAGGCTATATGAGCCGAAACGCTGGAAGACAATTTTCTGGCACATTTCTTTCTATGAAAACAGACCGCAGCTTTTGCAGGTGCATCTTGAAAGCTTGTTTATAAAATATTATAGGTACATGGAAAAATCGGAGGTTGTGTTATGATGTCGGTCAGATTGACGTGAACATTTATTTGTATTGATGAGGAGCAAGTCATGAATCTTTTAACAGTTTACACGTGTCCTAACCAGTAATGATGAGAGAACTGAGAGAATTATGAGAGATATTTTGCACAATTTATTTATTAAAATGTCTTAAAATCCATGAGGGTAGCACGATCGCCTCACAGCGAGAAGGTCGCTGGTTTGAGCCTCGACTGGGTCAGTTGGCATTTCTGTGTGGAGTTTGCATGTTCTACCCGTGTTCGTGTGGGTTTCCTACGAGTGCTCCGGTTTCCCCCACAAGTTCAAAAACATGTGGTATAGGTGAATTAAAAAAATGTCCATAGTGTGTGTTAATGAGTGTGTATGGATGTTTCCCAGTGATGGGTTGCAGCTGGAAGGGCATCCGCTGCGTAAAACAAATGCTGGATAAGTTGGTGGTTCGTTCCGCTGTGGCGACCCCAGATTAATAAAGGAACTTCGCTCTCAGAAATAAAGGTACACGAGCTGTCACTGGGCTGGTACCTATTCCCAAAAGGTACACATTTGTACCTAAAGCGTCCATATTAATACCTCAAGGGTACACAATAGTACCTGAAAAGTACAAAATGTTCCTCTTAAAATTTTTGGGTACTAATATATTCGTTTGAGGTACCAATATGGACCCTTTAAGTACAATTGTGTACCTTTTAAAAAGGTACCAACCCAGTGACAGCTCACATACTTTTAATTATGAGAGTGTAAACTGAAAAGAAAATGAATGAATGAATATAAATATATTTTATCAAAGTGAACTTTTATTTTCCATCTGTTTTTTAACTGTAAAATGTGCAAGTGATGAGAGAGAATACACTAATATTAAACGCACAATCTGTGAACAGGAGTAGTTCACTTGAGAAGCAACATATATGTTATGAAATATGATCATATTTGAAATCAGGTAAAGATATGCAAGTGACCTATGCAAAAGTTCAATTTGAAAAAATAATAATAATAACTGACCACACTTAGATGTGACATATAAATGTATTTTTAAGTGCATCAGTTTTTTTTTTTTTTCAATTTCTATTCTTAAATAGGTGAATATCCGCAAGTGATCAGACTAAATAGAGTACAATTGAATGTTGCTTCTCAATTAAATGTGTTTATGAGTATTTAAATGTTTTTGCTAAACGAAAAGTTTTAAAGAAGAGTCATTTAATGTATTAAACTTAATGATACAATTTTTGTTGCTTTTGTTGCGGCATGCCTTAATGACATGACTGACATGGTTAAGTTTGAAAAATCACTAAAAAGATTTACAAGCTGTTGTTTTCAACACAGGCTCATTGGCAATACATGCTTCAGTCTACGTTTTTGTGAAACCGCAAAAAATGCACATAAACATGACTGTAGTTTTTAGGTTAAATGACTGTCAGGGTTAATTATAATGCCAACAACTGTAGTTCCTTTTCACACTAATGATATTTACAGGAACATATTATCGACAAATAAATCATTTGTTTGTGCGGTTCTTTGCAAAACCACAAATTTATGATTTGTTATTGAATATGTTTACCTCACCTACAGTATCTGTCTCTATATGGACAACAATTCTGCTGTGGTCAGTATGCTCAGTAGTTCACCTTGTACCCTGTTCTGCATGTTCTGTAGAGTGCTTGGGTTCCAGTCCACAACAGAGAGACGTAAAGCAATGTAAAATCAAGGTAAAACTATGTGGTCCCAGTGGCTTTAGGTCAGTGATCTCCACAACAAGCCTCGCCTTCTTGTGAATGTGTACTAGAAGGATGTGTATGTGAAATGTACATCAAAAATGTAGTTTTTAAAATTTGCAAAAATCAAAACAGCTACCTCTAGTAGTGGATTTGTCATCTGAAACATGCAGTGAAATGATCACGGACCAACCTTTTTTTGCGCTTCGCAAAAATGTACGTAGATGCATGTATTTCCGATCAACCTGTATTGTTGTTTTGAACTCTTAAGCTCCTTTCACATGATTTGCATTAGGATTTCAAGTGTCATGTACAACTTCAAAAAGTTACCTGCAGATTTATTTACATGGCTTTGAAGGTCAGTGAACAATCATAGTGGTTAACATTATGCATTATGAAGCAATCATTTGTTGCAAAATGATTCACAAATGCTATGTCCGAAAAGGCATACTTCCATATTATATAGTAAGCTAAAAACAGATTCTAAAGTGTGGATCTGATGGACACTATGCTATATCATGATGCAACGCAAGAGAATTCATAAATGAGTGAAGGGACGCAACTGACGTAAGTAGATAACATGATAATGACAAATGGTGGATGTAGTACGTCTGAATTAAATTGAATAGAATTACATTCATACTTTATAGAAGGTACTTTTCTAATGATCTTGTAGTAAATTTAAATCCAAATGTAGTAAATACACAAGTAGTAGTTGATTTCGGGGCGCAGCCAAAAATGTAGTAGAAAAAATCTTTATTTATGCTTCGCTTCATGGAGTTCAATGGATTTAGAACATTGATGTGAACACTTTAAATCCAAAGATAGTACATACTTGAGTAGTAGGCGATTTTGGAAGCAGCCAATGTGTATCAGGCAAACTCTTGATCAATGCTTCGCTTCATGGAGTTCAACATAATTAGAACATTGATGTGAATCAAAGCCTTTAGATTCCATTTGTTGGGATCTAGAACTGACAGTCTCAAATCCCAAAGCCTTTAGATTTAGTCAATTCAAATTCAAATGTAGTACGTTGTCAAGTAGTAGTCAATTTCAGATGCAGCCAAAAATGTAGCGGGAAAACACTTGATTTATGCTTCGCTTCATAGACTTAAATGGATTTGGAACATTGATGTGAATCAAAGCTTTTAGATTCCATTTGTTGGATTCTAGAACTTGCAGTCTCAAATACTAAAGCCTTTAGATTCTTTAGATTTAGTCAATTCAAACCCAATTGTAGTTCTCGAATTGTAGGCGATTTTGGACACAGCCAATGTGTATCAGGGAAATACTTGATCAATGCTTCGCTTCATGGTGTTCAACATATTTGGAACATTGATGTGGATCAAAGTCTTTAGATTTCATTTGTTGGGATTCTAGAACTGGCAGTTCTTGAATCCCAAAGCCTTTAGATTCTTTAGATTTAGTCAATTCAAATCCAAATGTAGTACATACTTGAGTAGTAGTCAATTTCAGACGCAGCCAAAATGTAGCGGGAAAACACTTTATGCTTTGCTTCATAGAGTTCAATGCATTTGAAACAAATCAGAGCGTTTAGTTTCCATTTGTTGGGATTCTAGACCTGGCAGTCAATCACAGAGCAGCGCTTATGTAATAATCCCCTTTATATAACCTCTGACAAACGCTATTAAAGTTCACGAGAGCATGACGACCTGTTTCATGAATGCATTCTGTCAGTGGAGCCAATGAGGCAATTGAAAGCGCGTTTCATTTTCACGATTTTATTTCTTCTCCTGCTCTGCAAAGTCAATGTTGTAGGTGAGCTGGTGTCCATTGTCCCAGGCGTACAGAACTTTCTCTTTGGGGTTGTAATCGACTTGTGTGGTGAAGCCGTATTCGTTGATGAACGGTAAACGTGGAGCTGCTTCAGCCCCCGTGAGCGTGTCGTACGCATACGAAACCTCTCCTTCCCTCTGATTGTAAATGTCCACCGCGTAAAGCACTCCGCATATTATGAAGCAGTTCCCGAACGAATTGCGCCTCAGTCGCGTCCTCCACGTGGTCTCTTTTTTCAACGACAGGTCGCTGGGGTCTAGCTTGCTAACGACGATGACTTCGGCCTGGCCGTAATCCTCGTCGACTGATGGATAAATGACCCAGAGCCCGTTTTCGTCCACCGCGAAGTCGATGTCGGAGTGGCCTTTCCACTTCCACGGCGTGGTGTCTTCGTAGACCACATCGTGCAGCTGAGCCCAGGCAGCCACGTATCGCTGTTTGAGGTCGTATTTGATGATATTCTTGGTGAAGGCGCGGTTGTAGTAAAAGCCTCCTCTGTATACAACGTGACCCGTTCCAATCCAGTTATAAGGGAGTTTGTACAGGTTACTCCAACGGCCTGCAGGAAATCAGAGGGGAAAATGTTACTAATGTTAAATTTTACTTTAAGCCCAATGCCCAGGGGCGCCGCTAAGGGGGGGAAAGTTAGGACGATTCTAAGGGCCCATGCACTCTAGGGGCCCACAGAGATCTGCTTTATAATTAATAACAGTACTATAATGTAATATAACTTATGAATGTATCTCTAAATTACAAGTAAAACAATTTATTCATTCATTCATTCATTTTCTTTTCGGCTTAGTCCCTTTATTAATCCGGGGTCGCCACAGCGGAATGAACCGCCAACTTATCCGGCATTTGTTTTACGCAGCGGATGCCCTTCCAGCCACAACCCATCTCTGGGAAACACATTCATACATTCTCATTCACACACATACACTATGGACAATTTAGCTTACCCAATTCACCTGTACCGCATGTCTTTGGACTGTGGGGGAAACCGGAGCACCCGGAGGAAACCCACGCAACCACGGGGAGAACATGCAAACTCCACACAGAAATGCCAACTGGCCCAACCGGGACCTGCCCCAACCGGGGATCGAACCAGCGACCTTCTTGCTGTGAGGCAAACGTGCTACTCACGCGCCACCGTGGCGCCCCTAAAACAATTTATTAGAAATAAAAAAATAGAAATACGGCTTATATCTGCCCCTCGTGTCAAATTGCACCCCCTCTCCTTTCACTGTATGGTTCAGTCCGTCAGTAGCGGGAAGAGAGTTGATGCTTTGAGTGCGATCGTCAGGTAAACTGTCAAAGCAGTGATGTCCTCGAGGATAGCATCAGCTGTGTCCCAAATCGCATACTTATGCACTATTCTACGCCATTTTGTAGTATAAATAGTGTAAGTAGTGCGTTCACACTGAAAACTCTAATAATAATAAGTTCACTTTAATTACCTGTATGATGCACTCGGCATCATTTATGGGTCTCGGCTTATTTATGGGTCTCATTGTAATATAATTTTGTGTCTTATTGATTTTTGTCACTGTTCCAGTGTATTGCACATTGTATGAGACACTATTGCAGTACAGTTATTTAAATAGTTGAACAAATTGTTATTAAATAGTACACATTGGTGTTTTGTGTGTTTAGAAATGTACAATTTTCAGTGAATATTTGATTACTGTTCCTTTTTTTGTACTACATTTACATTTGAACTATAAATCATCTGCTAGCTACAGTCATGGCCGTTCTCTTACTAAATACTGATAAGTGGTGGACAAAATCAATAATAAAATGCATACGTCAGTATAACTACACTGCAGACAAAGAGTTTGGATAGCTAGCTTGGTAGTAGGGGGCCCATCCTCATATTTTTTCATGGGGCCCAAAATTGCTAGCGGCACCCCTGCCAATGCCAATTCTATTTTTTTTTACCCCTACTCCTTCCCCTTGGCCCTTGAGTGTGAAAACAGAATGTGAAGGGGAAGGGCTTCAAAATTTACCCCTAAGAAATGGGACACCACTAAAGCACCTGCACACGTCATTATGGCTCAATCCCAATTCTACCCCTTAGCCCTTCCCCTTCCCCCACCCCTCGTTTTGCGCGTTTACGTCAAGGAGTAGTGGTGTCCCAGTTCTCTTTAGCTTGAAGGGGTAGGGCTAAGGGCAAGGGGTGTACACCCCTTCAAACGAAGATTTTTCAGGACCAAACTTAAAACGGAGGGGTAAGAAAATTTCCCAGAATGCACCTGCCACAACGGCAGGATCGCTGAACCCCGGAAGTAAGGAGACCCACAAATTAGGTTTTTTTTGTCATTATTACAAATTTTAACGACAAACAAACATATGTTTTAATATATTCATAACCACGTTCGTCTTTTACCGTCATGCTTTTTTAAAAAAACACACAAAAAATCCCCGCTAAATTTCGCGATCTAAAATCCATAATCATAACTCCCGTCCCACAACATTCTGACACACGATGACACTGGAATACCCTGTCAGTAATGTCTAGTGGCTGGGAATGAGCTTTTACAGTGTCTGCTATACTGTTAATGTTGTGTTCGTGTGTTTACATAGATAAATATGGCCACTGTGTAAATACACAGTACAGTTACGATCTTATTGCCACATTAGATCGTTATGAGAACATAATATATGCCTCCAGGGATTTCCTGAAGATAAACACCAAAGAATAACACAACTGGAGTAACTACAGCAGTCGCGATCGTCTGATCTCATTTGAAGCAAGAGATCGCGATGACATATGATGACGTGTGCAGGTGTTGAAGTGCTGTCCCAATTCTTAGGGGTAAGTTTTGAAGCCCTTCTCCTTAACACTTGGTCGTAAGGGCCAAGGGGAAGGGGTAGGGGTACAAAAATAGAATTGGATTGGGCCTATATGTCATTGTGAGATCTTACTTTATGTGAGATCCACGATGGTGACTGCTTTAGTTATTCCAGTTGTGTTATTATTTGGCGTTTATCTTACGGAAATCACTGAAGGCAACAATATAATGCTATCGTAAAAATATAATGTATCTATACTGTGCATTTACACGGTGGCCATATTCATCTATGTAAATAAACAAACACAACAACATGTAAACACAAGAAAACAACATTAACGTTATACTAGACACTGTAAAAATGTAATTCCCAGTGACTAGACTTTTTGGGCTTCTCCCAAAAGATAATAAGAGGATGTACATGAGGCATCATTGTGGGAAAAAGTTATATACTTCTCAGTGTTTTATTTACATTTGTACAAAAAACTTTAAGTCAGAATTTGAGGTAATAATAATTTCATGCTTGACTTTATATAAATATGAAAATAAATGAGCAAAACTAAAGCACTTAATGAGTTTTCCCTTTAGTTATCTTGCCCCATGACTGCTGCTGATGAGCCCTGCAGAAATTCAGTGTATGACTCCCCTGGCTATAACCAGGACAAACAGTCTATTAATACCAGTCTAAACATGCAGGCAAACAAACAGTAAAATCAACTGTATCTTTCAAACTCAGACACACACCCAAACCTGTCAATTTTGAAGCACTAAATCTGATAACACATTTACAGTTATACAAACATTCTCCAAGGGAAATACCCTGTCATTATTTCATTAAAAAACTGTGTAAATACTTTAAGACAAGACACTGCAGGTGAATAAGGTAAAAAAATAACTAATAAACTAATAGACTGAACTAATAGCTGTCATCATACTTCTACAGATGATTGATTACATTAAGAATGGGATTTTTGGGGTTTTGTTTTGTATTTCTAAAGCTTTCTAAAATGTTGTTTAAAAGTGTAAATGAGGTGTTATTAAATTATATATGAGCTAATTTGCACACATTTCTAGCAGAATTTTTATATTTTTTTACATATTAGACTTCTATGGAGTGATGGCTTTCACAGAGGGGATTTTAGGAATCTCTTTTTAACACTGCATACAGTAATTCAGGTAATACTGTAAAGAATACGGTAGAAGAAATCACAATATTTTTGTAAAACAAAATGAATATAATTAGGCAAATTATGCATGAAAGTTTTCCTCTGAGGTGGAGATTTATGGCCCAATGGAGGAGAAAATTTTTTTTTTTTAGGATAAATAAAAAAAATAAGTATTGTAATTGAAATCTACAGACAAACATTTATAAAGTGCGATAAAATAAACACTTAAAGGACCCAAAAAGTGCTACGTAATCTGCTATATTAGTCGATTTTGATGTAATCTCAACTGAAACATGAAAAGGGGTGGGACATAGAGTAGCTCCTTCCCTTTTCAAAAAAACAGCCAATGGCATTTTGTTTTATCACAGCTCTGCCAGTGAGAGCAGTTGAGCTCAAGCGCATCAAATGAAAAGCAAACAAAAAACATGTTGAAGGGGGCGGGGCATTTCAGATAATAGAGAGCATTTGATTGGTCAGAAGATTTGATGAGAATTTGAAGTATGAGGTGACGTGATAAAATGTTGATCAATTTTGGCGGAAGTGGCAAACTACAAGCTTTACATGTTCATATCAGGTTTATATCTTCTAAATGCTAACTTTTGTCACTGTTTTGTCCACCACTAGCATGTAGATCTTAAAACTAACATCTAAAAAAACTTTTTTATTATTTCATGGGACCTTTAAAGGTGTATTTTGAATGTTTTCTTTATATTAGACAAAAAAACATCATGAAAAGCCCTAATCTTAATATTGACGGGTGCATGAAAAAAGTGTTTTTGGCCCCAGCGTTTCGCCCTAATTCAGCACACACACATACACACTGCCCCATGTGAACTGGTCTGAGTCACCCAATCAGTACAGCTGTTCTGAATAAATAAGTGCAGTATTAGTTTGCGTGTCTCTGAAGAGCAGAATTGTTCCACACCCTGTTTGAAGTTGTCCAAGTTCCGGAACTCCACAAGGTTGTTTCCATAGTAATAGTTGGTGACGTAGATCTTGGAGTCTTTGGCGGTGGGATCCTTCATCCAGGCACCCTCGTTCCTGCCGTAGCTGTGCTGCTTCACCGGCAGATCCACCGATGCCAGCGTCCCGTCACAGCTGTGCTCTTTCACTGCCAAAACACACAACAACAGCTAAAACACACACTCAAAAATTTTTTTGCTGCTTGTTTAAATAACTCGCCATGCCAGACCATGGCCATATCATCCTGCAGCCCAAGACAGGTTACTCACTGAAACAGAGCTGAGCCTGGTCAATCCCTAAGACCACATGGGAAAACTAGATTGGAAGTGGTGAGGCCAGCAGGGGTCGCTCAACCTGTGGTCTGAGTGAGTTCTAACGCCAAATCTAAGTGAGCGCCATCTTTCAGATGAGAATGGTGTAGGGGTCCCATTGTCCCCATCCATCGAATTGGCTTTACCACTGTCTCTCCACTCCACCTATAGCTGGCATGCGGTGAGCACACTGGCGCCATTGAGCTGTGGCTGCAGTTGCATCATCCAAGTGGATGCTGCACACTGGTTATGGAGTGGAGAGACACCCCCTCCTCCTCATGATTGTGAACCGTTTTGGGTGTATGGCCATACACTACACATGTGCTTTATAAATATTACATTACATTACTTATTTAATTAACGTTAAAATAACATGTTTTTCAAATAATTTTCAAGGTTTTTTTATTTATCTTTTTTCAAAGTGTTTTTTAAATATATAAAAACAAATAGCAATCCCCTTTGCTAAAAATGTATTATGTCTATGTTGCAACCCAGGCTCATTATTGATATGTACCCCTATAAACATTTCTGGACTGCATGAAAATACATCCGGGCGTGTTTTTTTTTTTTTTTTTTTGCAGTTTTTTTTTTGCAGTTTTTGTTTTTGCAAATCCTCCAGAGGCCCATGTGTACGCTTTTTCAGATGTCAGATTTCTCTCGTGATTGTCATTCGCGCCTGCTGTTCACGCATAAATCCACCAGAGGCCGCTGTCAACTGATTGACTGACTGATCGAACGTCTGACTCCTAACCCACCACCTTCCCTAAACCCAACTGACAGTGTTTTCAAAAGCATCGATTGACCCACCCACCCCCTTCCCTAAACCCAACCAACAGTGTTTTCAAAAGCATCGATTGACCCGCCCACCCCCTTCCCTAAACCCAACCAAGAATGTTTTCAAAAGCAATCCAGAAAAAAAAAGCCATTGTGGCTGCCTGATTTTTACTACGTTTTCAGGTCTTGCCACGTTCTCACCCTGTTATTTAATTTTTTGCCTTTTATTTTAGTTTTACTTGCTTTCTGGAACTGTTCTTCACCGGACTCACTGGGCAAACTTGTAACAGCAGAAAAGCCGTCCACACAAAGGTAAGCGGTCAAATGGTACTGCGAAAAGAAACAAGCCGTTGCATACCACCCCGTAGTTTTCGTTTTAAAGACGAAATGCAGCCATACGTAGCTCTGGCTACACAATCCATGCTCTCCAGAAATGTACTCAGGGGTACGACTTCACAATGAGCCTGTGTTGCACAATTTTATTATGTGTTAGAAATAAATTAGATTGTACAAATTGATACTGGACGAACTTGCCAAAATATAAAGTAGTTGAGAGAGTGTTGATGTATCCAGACCTGTGAAGTATGAATTGTTGCTGGTGTTGTCCAGCACTAGAGCGATGGTTGGGGCCGGCCGCTCCTCTCTGTATATCGTTCTGCTAGTTGTTGTTGTCCTCTGGGTCGTTGTTGTTGTTGTGGGAGGAGTGGTTGTTGATGTCATCGTTGTCATGGGTACGGTTGCTTGAGTAGTTTCTGTTTCTAGGGTGTCAGGAGATGTGGTAATTTCTTCTACTTCTACCTCGAGCAGTGTGTCTGTTTCATCAGGCTTCTCTTCACCTGACAGGAATAAAGATGAAGACGCATTTTAAAGCCAGATTAACATTGATTTCAGTTACTCATTTTGGTGCATGAACAACCCATTGCATTCAGGAAGTAGAATGTTGGAAACACGCTTCTTTATATGAAGAAATCAACGGGTTACATTTTAAATAGCTAACAATAACTGCTATTCACATTTACATTACAGGACAAACAATTTTTTTATTCAAATTAATTAGAGAATTCCAGAAATCATTCCAACTGTTGACAAATACTTGATTCAAATCCTTTTGGTTAGTAGCAGAAGAGCCATAACTCGAAAATGGTGTCAGTCTGATCCTCCAACAAGGGCTCAATGGATAGAAATTGTAAAGGAAATACACTGTATGGAGAGACTGACTTTTAACCTAAGACTTGATTCAAAAAAGTGTAACAAGTAATGGCAAAAATGGTCTGAATATGTCATTGCAAACAATTTGTGATAATGTATGTCAATTGCACTATGACTCGATTTTGTAACCCTTATGACAACCGCTTTGTTCTTTGTTACTATTTCTATTTTTTTTCCCCTCCCGTTCCCTTTTTTTCTGTTACTCTTTTCTCTAAATAAGTAATAAATCTTTTTTTTAAAGTAAAAAAAAATATTCAGAGACAAAAGTACTTTCCTTTTTCCACTTTTCTACCCGCAAATTCCACCTCAACAACAAAACAAAGATAATAAATACAGCCAGAATTTTTTTAAACCTGTGCATATGAAGTATAAGCGGCTTGCACATGTGCTTTGAATCGTTTGTGCACAACAAGTCTACTAAACATCAGCAGTAATTCAGACCACTCTTTGTTTCACAGTCTGAAAAGAAATAGAGAAATAGACAACAACAGCACTACTGAAGGAAACAATAACCATAGACAACATGAGCTGTCAGTAGCTGTCAATAGAGATCAATTTCTGCACTTATACATTCTTTCATTTTCTTTTTGGCTTAGTCCCTTAATTAATCTTGGGTCACCACAGCGGAATGAACCGCCAACTTATCCAGCATATGTTTTACGCATGCCCTTCCAGCTGCAACCCATTACTGGGGAACATCCATACACACTCATTCACACACATACACTACGGATAATTTAGCTTACCCAATTCACTTGTATCACGTTTTTGGACTTGTGGGGGAAACCGGAGCACCTGGAGGAAACCCACGCGACCACGGGGAGAACATGCAAACTCCACACAGAAATGCCAACTGACCATGCCGAAGTTTAAACCAGCGACCTTGCTGTGAGGTGATTGTGCTTCTCACCCTACTGTACTTTAAAAAAAAGTAAAAATAAAAATCACTGCATTGCGCTGGGTGTATGATAGGGCCCATAGAGCAAACGTAACAGAGATCACTGCGTGTGCGTGTAAATGACAAAGGCATATCTAATAGCTCATAGTAACATCTGTTAGCTACCTCTTTGCAAATATTTCTAGAGAATAAGTCGATTAATTCCCATCTTGCTATGGTTACGACTAATGTTTGAGGGAAGCACAACTATGATCACAACTTGCATTAAATGATTTTATCGATCACCTTCTTGGACAAATGTGTTTATTATGCGACACTCTAAACATAATAGTTTTAACAACTCATTTCTAACAACTAATTTCTTTTATCTTTGCCATGACGACAGTGGGTCACATTTTACAATAACGTTTATTAGTTAATATTAATTAATGCATTTACTAACATGAACATACAATGAACAATTCATTTACTGCAGTATTTGTTCATGTTAGTTAACATTATTTAATGAAAATACAGTTGTTCATTGTTAGTTCATGTTAACCCACGGTGCATTATTTGGATGTTAATAATGCATTAGTAAATGTTCACTTATGGTTAATAAATGCTGTACAAGTTTTGTTCATGATTAGGTCATGCTAGTAAATGCATTAACTAATGAACCTTATTGTAAAGTGTTACCCGACAGTGCTTCATATTTTACTAGATATTTAGATATTTAAAGGCTTAACTAGATTCTGACCTGGATTCGCAATTTACATTTTTTTCGTAGAATACATCCACATTCGCTAAATATTTCTCCGTTCTACCTAGGGTGGACATACCTTTAATACATTAATACAAACAAATCTACCTTGAAACGTTGTGTCTCTCGAGCATCCGCTTGTTGCTTGTAGCTTTAGCCTGCTAGCACCGCTAGCCAGCAAAAGCTACCGGCTTCCTTCACTCGCTCATTTACCCACTTACTGGCTTTGCTCCTCTCCCTTTTCAATGTCGCTTTTGTGTGCAGGAGAAACTACGATGGAGTTGCTTGATCGGGAGCTCGACAATCTCGGGAAGCTGATACGAGATCTGGAGATGAAGCGTGCGCAGCTACGGGAGCGGCGGGCTTCGCTCGCTGCACCCGGCGCTGCGTCTCGCTCATCTGAGGTAAGTGTTCAATACGATCACAACACTCCGTCTACCTCAACCCCGCGTGTTTCTCTGTCCAGGCCCAGTGCACCGCGTACGCGGGTCGCCCAGTGGTCGTTCACGCCGACTCCCGGCTACCACGGCCCCTGGGTGCAGCCGCGGAAGGTGCTTGCCAGGTCCCGGGGCAGGACGTCTCCTGCTCCCCCGTTCGAGATCTCCACGGAGAACCGCTTCGCCCCCCTCCGCGAGACGGGCCGCGATGTGGCGATCATCGGTGATTCCATCGTTCGCCACGTCCGCGCTGCTTCCACTAAAGGTAACAAAGTACGCACTCACTGCTTTTCCGGTGCCCGCATTAAGAATCTCTGTGCCCAGGTTCCTGCTATCCTGACCGCTGGCGAGAGCATCGGTGCCGTCGTCCTCCACGTGGGGACGAACGACACCGGGCTGCGACAGTCGGAGATCCTGAAGGAGGACTTCAGGAGCCTGATCGAGACGGTTCGTCGCACCGCGCCCTCCACGCAGATCATCGTTTCTGGACCGCTACCTACCTACCGCCGAGGAAGTGAAAGGTTCAGTAGACTTTTTGCTCTGAATGAATGGCTATTAACATGGTGTAAAGAACAGAAACTGCTCTTTGCCAATAACTGGTTTCTTTTCTGGGAGCGTCCTAGGCTCTACCGTGCTGACGGGCTGCACCCCAGTCGAGCTGGAGCTGATCTGCTGTCGGACAACATCTCCAGGACGCTTCGTTCTGTCTGACTAGTAAGTAAACATTCAAAAAATCCACATTCTAGCCATATAGACCCTTCTTCATCCCACTTAATTCACAATAATGCATGTCCGGCTAACCGCATAGAAACTGTGTCTGTTCCTCGTATTATTAGACCAAGAAATAAGCGTACTGTGTGCTCTAGAAGACATCTATTAAGAATCAAACCAGAAAAAATACCAAAAAATGAAAATATAAATATCGTAAAGCTAGGTCTCCTGAACATCAGGTCACTAGCACCTAAAGCACTTATCATAAATGACATTATAACAGATAACAATCTTAATGCACTCTGTCTCACTGAAACCTGGCTGAAACAAAATGACTATATTAGTTTAAATGAAGCAACTCCTCCAGGATTCTCTTATAAGCATGAGGCTCGTCAAACTGGTCGTGGTGGTGGAGTTGCATCAATCTTTAGTGGTATTCTTAATGTTAATCAGAGAAACGGACTTATGTTTACCTCCTTTGAAGTATTGGCGCTTAATGTTATGCTTTCGGATACTATGAATAAAATGCTATCTCTCGCTTTAATCACCATATATAGACCCCCAGGACCCTATGTCAATTTTCTAAAAGAGTTTTCTGATTTTATTTCTGACTTACTAGTTAAAACTGATAAAATACTAATTGTAGGAGACTTTAACATCCACATAGATAACGCCAACGATACATTAGGGCTCGCATTTATGGATCTACTACATGCCCTTGGGATAAAGCAAAATGTTGTTGGTCCCACCCATCGTCTAAAGCATACTTTAGATCTAATTCTCTCTTATGGAATTGAGGTCATGGATGTAGAGATTATACCACAAAGCGACGATATTACGGACCACTACCTCTTACTTTACAAGCTATGTTTACCTGACATTAGCAGATCCGCACCAATACATCGCCTTAGTAGATCTATCGTTCCGTCTACCAAAGAGGAATTCGCAAATAACTTGCCTGATCTTTCTTTATTTCGAAATGCACCTGCAAATGCAAATGACCTCGATGTAATAACTAGCAGCATGGATGCCATCTTTACTAGCACACTAAATACTGTGGCACCCATCAAATTAAAAAAGACTAGAGAAGATAAAACTACATCATGGTATAACAGTCACACGCGCGCTCTCAAAACAGCAACCCGTGCCTTGGAACGTAAATGGAAAAAAACAAATTTAGAGGTCTTTAGAATTGCGTACAAAGACAGTATGTCCAGCTATAGGAGGGCCCTCAAATCCGCCAGGGCTGAGCACCTCCGTAAACTGATAGAAAATAACCATAACAATCCTAGATTTCTATTCAACACCATTACTAAATTAACAAACAATCGGTCATCGCTGGAACAAAATATCACACCGCAAATGAGTAGCGAAGACTTTATGAATTTTTTCAGTGATAAAATAGAAGGCTTTAGACAAAAAATAGATGTTAAAATCTCTGTACAGCCTTATACTTCAGATCCAGTAAACATTCCACTGAACCAAATTAGCCTACAGTGCTTCGAGAACATAGAACAGGAAGAGCTAGACAAAATTATAAATAGTTCTAAACCAGCTACGAGTATGCTAGACCCAATTCCAACAAAATTACTGAAAGAATTGCTACCTGTAATAGGAGAACCTCTTCTTAACGTTATCAACTCTTCTTTGTCATTAGGACATGTTCCAAACTCTTTCAAGCTCGCTGTTATTAAGCCTATTATTAAGAAACCACAACTGGACCCCTGCAACTTAGCTAATTATAGGCCTATTTCAAATCTTCCATTTATGTCTAAAATACTAGAAAAAGTTGTTTCTGCCCAATTATGCTCCTTTCTGCAGATGAACAATGCTTTTGAGGTGTTCCAGTCAGGTTTCAGGCCTCATCACAGTACAGAAACTGCATTAGTGAAAATAACCAACGATTTATTATTAGCTGCTGACCAAGGGTGCATCTCGCTGTTAGTCCTGCTAGATCTTAGTGCCGCATTTGACACAATTGACCACAATATCCTCATAAATCGCTTAAACTCTACAGGTGTCCAGGGAACGGCTTTACAATGGTTCAAGTCATACTTAACTAATCGTTACCAGTTTGTGAATATTAATGGACAACCTTCACAAGTCAGGCCAGTTAAGTATGGGGTGCCTCAAGGATCAGTTTTAGGACCTTTGCTGTTTACAATATACATGCTGCCCCTGGGAGACATTATTAGAAGACACGGGATCAGCTTTCACTGTTATGCTGATGATACTCAATTATATATTTCTACTAAACCTGACGAGACGTCTAAACTATCAAAACTAACTGAGTGTATTAAAGATGTTAAAAACTGGATGACCAACAACTTCCTTCTCTTAAACTCAGACAAAACTGAACTTTTACTTATAGGACCTAAATCCTGTACACAGCAGATCGCACAACTCGACCTGCAACTAGAGGGATGCAGAGTTAGCATTAGCTCTACTGTTAAAGATCTGGGTGTCATATTAGACAGCAATTTAACTTTTGAAAGCCATATCTCCCATATCACAAAAACTGCATTCTTTCATCTGAGAAATATTGCTAAGCTACGAAGTATGCTATCCATCTCAGATGCAGAAAAGCTAGTTCATGCTTTTATGACTTCCAGGCTGGATTACTGTAATGCTCTGCTCGCTGGTTGCCCAGCCTTTTCTATTAACAAACTTCAGCTAGTACAAAATGCAGCCGCCAGAGTTCTTACCAGGTCTAGAAAATATGATCATATCACCCCAATTTTATCCTCGTTACACTGGCTGCCTGTTAAGTTTCGTATTGAGTTCAAAATATTACTTCTTACATATAAAGCATTAAATAATCTAGCTCCTGTTTATCTAACCTTCTGTCTCGCTACAATCCAACCCGCTCTCTAAGATCTCAAAACTCAGGGCTTCTAGTAGTACCCAGAATAGCAAAATCAAATAAAGGGGGTCGAGCCTTCTCATTTATGGCTCCTAAACTCTGGAATAGCCTTCCTGACAATGTCCGGGGCTCAGACTCACTCTCACAGTTCAAAACTAGATTAAAGACCTATCTTTTTAGTAAAGCATACACTCAATACATCACTTAGCGGTATGATGCACGAATGTGCTCCACGCATCCCCTTTATATACACTATGAACTGCAGCTACGCTAATTATTTTCTTTGTTCTCTATTCCAACTGGGGATACTCTTCCCGAGGCCCCCAGAGACTATGCAGCGCCACGGATGCGATCCAAGACCCGTGACGAGACGATCCCAAGGCTCCTTAACCCTGGACCAGGCTGTATCCTGAGCAGCTGCTTGGCGGAGTAGCAAGCAAGAGACGGATTCCCGTGACCCTCCAAGGACAGACGAGTCTCGAGTTCTCCAGCCTCCAGCGACTAGACTGCAGCTAGAGCTGCGCACCGATGGATTACTCTTCAGTGTTTGGACTCTAAGTAGTGAATATTAAACAACACTGAACTGACCTGAACTCAGCTATATACTAGCTAATAATTTAATAGCTAATAACTAAACTGACATTTTCAATTTACTATAACCTTCTATGTGAAGCTGCTTTGACACAATCCACATTGTAAAAGCGCTATACAAATAAAGGTGAATTGAATTGAATTGAATTAACTAGGTTAATAAGGTGAAATAGGCAGGTTAGGGTAATTAGGCAAGTCATTGTATGATAGTTGATTGTTCAGTAGACAACCAAAACAAAATACTGCTTAAGGGGGCTAATAATGTTAACCTTTAAATGGTTTTTAAAAAGTGCTTTCATTCTAGCCGAAATAAAACAAATAAGACTTTCTCCAGAAGAAAAGATATTATAGGAAATACTGTGTAAAATTCCTTGCTCGGTTAAACATAATTTGGGAAATATTTAAAAAAAGATCCCAAAAGTGCACAGGAGGGCTAATAATTCTGACTTCCAATCTAAATTATTCTATATGTATCTATTAGCCGTGCTATTTACAAAATGTTTTATTGCCTACAACAATGTTGTGGAATTACACAACTATTAGTTCCACTAAATTGCATCCATGTCCTTCAGAAGCTTTGTTTTTGTTCACGTCAAATTGCAAATAGCATCTCCTCTGACTAAGGTCTGTTTAACTTTGTTAGCGTGTCTTGGGCTGGATTTGTTTGACTGGTTTAGGATAATGTATAACAGAGCTGTGATGCAGATTCAGCATGATCTGTCCTGACCGGAATGCAATACCCATACAAAAACTGTCTGACCGTGCACGACTCAAGTAAATAATAAATTACTTTTATCATTAAACATGGTTTTATTTCCGTCGTCACACCCTGTGATCTAATGTACAGTAATCAAATCCAGTCTCTCGTAAAATATATCTTTCCCATACAATTCCGTGCCATCCTAGCAGGTGCATAACTATGGCAAATTATGAGATTATTTACTCATAAATGCTTTCTTTTACATGCAATAGTTAATTCCTGGAAGCGTTGAGTAATTGTTATAGAAATCAAACTTCAACATGTCAACAAAGTTTTATTGGCATGACGGTTGAAGGATTTCAATGTTTCCAGAGATTTATTGTACCCACACAAAGCAGGTGTAGGAAAGAAATGAGTCTGTGTTTGGCTACAATCCGCCCTTGTCTTGTATCTCTGAATCGTTCTTGTACTGTTTGAAGCATTTCAGCATTATGATGTGGGTTGTGTTTTCAGTTCATTGGACCTACAGTACATTGGATTCATTGAAACTGCTTGAGGATTTTAGTAATGATTTTATTCCAATAAATTCATTTCAAGTTTATTTGTACTGCACTTTTTACTGTTTCAAAGTAGCTTTACAAAACGTGCACATTATTGCATTACAATCAAATTTAAGTTATTATATACAGACATTCACTCACTGGCCACTTTATTAGGTACACCGTACTAGTACCTGGTTTGACCTCTTCCGAACTGCCTTAATCGTTCGTGGCATAGATTCAACAAGTTACTTGAAATATTCCTCAGAGATTTTGGTCCATATTGACAGTGGACCAAAATCTTATTGCAGTTTTGTCGGCTGCACATCCATGATGTAAATTTCCCATTTCACCACATCCCAAAGGTGCTTTATTGGATTGAGGTCTGGTGACTGTGGAGGCCATTTGAGTGCAGTAAACTTATTGACATGTTCAAGAAACTAGTCTGAGATGATTCGCACTTTATGACATGGAGCGTTATCCAGCTGGAAGTAGCCATCAGAAGATGGGTACACTGTGGTCATAAAGGTATGGACATGGTCAGCATGCTCAATGCTCAACTGGTACTAATGGGCCCAAAGTGTGCCAAGAAAATATCTCCCACACCATTACAACACCACCAGCAGCCTGAACCATTGATACAAGGCAGGATGGATCCTTGCTTTGATGTTGATGCCAAATTCTGACCCTACCGTCCGAATGTCGCAGCAGAAATCGAGACTTACCAGACCAGGCAACGTTTTCCCAATCTTCAGTTGTCCAATTTTTGTGAGCCTGTGCAAATTATAGCCTCAGTTTCCTGTTCATAGCTGACAGGAGTGGCAAGCAGTGTGGTCTTCTGCTGCTGTAGCCCATCCGCTTCAAGGTTCGACGTGTTGTCCATTCAGAGATGCTCTTCTGCATAGCTATATACATATGTTTTGCCTTTCAATCAGCTCGAACCAGTCTGGCTATTCTCCTCTGACCTGTGGCAAGGCATTTGTGGCCACAGAACTGCCGCTCACTGGATATTTTCTCTTTTTCTGACCATTCTCTGTAAACCCTAGAGATGGTTGTGTATGAAAATCACAGTAGATCAGCAGTTTCTGAAATACTCAGACCAGCCCGTCTGGCACCAACAACCATGACACATTCAAAGTCACTTAAATCCCCTTTCTTCCCCATTCTGATGCTCGGTTTGAACTGCAGCAGACCGTCTTGACCATATCTACATGCCTAAATGCATTGAGTTGCTGCCATGTAATTGGCTGATTAGAAATTTGCATTAACAAGCAGTTGGACAGGTGTACCTAATAAAGTGGCCTGTGAGTATGCAGGAATAGTTTGCGGTTCATTCCGCTGTGGTGACCCCTGATAAATAAGGGACTAAGCTTAAGAAAAAGTAATTAATAAAACGGTCAAAATTACCGCCTCGGTAGTTCTAGTGTTAAAAACCTTTACAAAGCTGGCCATTTCAGAGATTGTTTTCATTATTTTTCCCCAAGGAAACATCAGCTAAATATTCTTGTCAGCTGAGGTCACGTTTTAAATCTGAAATCTAAAATCTTCTCAAGGCTCCAGAGATTTAAAACTCAACTACATTTAGGGTTTTTATCTGCAATCCAAAACCTACTCGAGACGTTTCCAGAGTATCACAGCACAGACTAAACTTCTCAAAAGTGTGTTCATTTTACGGCTGTTTGTTTACAGTCATTTATGCCTTAATCACATTCCTCGTGATTGCATCTTTCATGCACTGAAATGGTCGCGAGCCCCAATTTGGGAGGCAGTGATTAAGTTACACCCATAAATAACACTAGATTAGATCAGACCACACTACACGTCACTACAGACGCCATTGATTGTGCTGCTTTCAGAATCGTTATTGTATAATTCAAATCAGACTGTAAAGCAAACAGCGGTAACCATGTAGAAGGTTTGAAACAAGAACGCGAGTCCCACTGGCCACATGAATGGAATCACTGTTGAAGTGGAGTGGTTTAGCTGTTTTTTTGGAAACTCTGTGGCCAATATGAATGTCATGTGCGCATCAGAAACTCAAACGGATTCATTAGTGTGTGCTGGCTGTCATTTTAGACCCTAAAGTCCCGCTTTGGCTGCCGTCCTGCACTTGTATCCTGTTAACGTGAGTGCTGGATCATCTAGAGCTAAGATCCGAGATCAGATCTCACTGTGAGATGTTCATTGTGTAAGACTGCAAGTGTGTGTGTGTGTGTGTGTGTGTGTGTGTGTGTGTGTGTGTGTGTG
>CAIGQQ010029935.1:0-13497 GCA_903798035.1 Danio albolineatus | reverse complement strand
TGTGTGTGTGTGTGTGTGTGTGTGTGTGTGTGTGTGTGTGTGTGTGTTTGCATGTTCTTGCCAAAAACGTCCCCAAAACAGAGCAGGATCTGACAAAACCTTCCTCTGAGGACATTCTGGATCATCCATTGACACAAAAAATAACTTATTTAGAGGTTCATAAACAACAAAAAAAAATAATAAAATAAATAAATAATTATTATAATATTATTATTTCATTATAATGTTATTATTTTATCATAAATAATTATTGTAATAATTATATTTATATATAGTATGTAATTTAAATTTAATTTAGTTTTAATGTAATTAATTTTATTTAATTTAGTTTTTATTTAATTTAGTTTTATTTAATTAATTTCAATAATTTAATTAATTAATTTAATTAATGTATTTTATTAATTTGATTAAGTTTAACTTAACTTTTAATCAGAGAGTGAATTAGTAGAACATGGCCATAATTTAATAAGTGTTAAGTGTTTTTTCATGTCCACATTTAACTTAAATAAAGGAACAAATTAATAATTTGTGAGAGTTCATTTTTGATTTACATACACAATATAGCAACAGATGTCTGTGTCTCCATTAAAGGGGCAGTAGGCGATCTGCCAAAATGCTAACCGTTAGCATAATAGCTTTGAAAACACAGCCATTCCCTGCCGTCTAAAGCCACGCCTCCTGAAATCACGAATGCTTACATTATGCGTAATAATGACAGAGACCCACTAGATCATGTCATTCGCCAGTTAAAAAAACTTTATAGTACTTTATAATACTACCTAATGAATACTGTATTATGTCTAGCACGTTTTCAGTTGTGTAGCAAGCAAAACTTGTAAAAATGTGCAATATTTCATGCATGGAAGGATCGCTGGTCTCACTCTCTCACGTGTTTTGTCCTAAAGCTATTACTGTATGCTTAGTGGTTGGCTGGCGGCATGGAGGAATTACACTTATTACTAAGCCATACTTACATGCTATTTCAGACCGAATATTCAAAGTAGCATGAGAAACAATATAGGGAAGCGTCACAGGTTGTCATTGATCACAAATGAACCAATGTGAATATAAAACCAACTTCAGCTCAGTAAAACAGGCTAGGTGGAATAGCGCTATTTACTTAAGTTTTGTTGTTAAACTGAATAAATAACTGCATTATCGATGCTGTAAAAGTCCCTTATGAAACTGAAAATAGTCACATCGATCATCCGCCGGAAGATTTCAGCGGCTGAACAACACTTCTGTGCATATAACCCATTCATAACAACACAATCTACATCAGCTTAGCTTGACTTAAAGAGTTTTAAAACATAACATTACCTGTCTAACAGAAATACTTCAGCCATAGTGTCATCCCTCCTCCAGCGTGCAAAACGAACTCCAATATTGATTCAGGATTTTAAAAAGTTTTGATTCAGCATTTGTTTTTACAGCTGTGACTCTCTTGCAAACAGCGAATCTGCATGAACAGGGTGCATAGTTGTACAAATCTACATTTGTTGACAGACAGTTTGAGCTACTAATCAGAAACATGGGAAATGTTGGCCCAATAATATTTAATTGGATTAACATTTTTCAGTCTTATGCCTAACCAAGAATATAAAAATGCATATAAATAGAGGAATTACCAACCTATGCAATGCAATGCAATGCAAGTGTATTTATATAGCACATTTCATACACAGTGGCAATTCAAAGTGCTTTACATAAACAGACCTACGTCACACATGACGTCACACGGGTTCCCGGTTGCAAAAAAAAGACTGGTTGCAATAGCAATAATGTTGTGTTGTGCAGTAGGATGCTAAATTGGAAATAGAAAACTTAACTTTTACCGTACACCACACTGCTTTAAATGCCAACCGCAGACGTCTTTGGCTAAATAAAGTGACGACCAAATTAAAATGCTCGACTCTGCAGTTCTCATTTCATTTCAGGTAAGTTCACGCTATGCTGAATCATACACATCACTCGTTTTTGATTGCAGCAATTATTTCAGCAAAAACAGTTAAATATGATAAATTAAACTGCAGACACTGAATGCTAATAATGAAATGTAAACATGTACGTTCACATACCCTGCTGTACAGGTGCAGTTTGCTGTCAGAATGCAGTTGTTTTGCTTGTTGATGATTACCCAGGCCTTGTACAGCTCCGTCTTCTTTCCTTGTCTTTGGCTAGGCTGAACCTCAGTTTTTAGCACTACATAGTTTTGATTCTGGTAATCATGGAGCATTATTTCTTGCACATGACCACACAGAACAAAACTGTAGGCATTCATAGACTTGTAGGACTTTAACTTCACTCTTGTAAAATCACTTGGAGCTTTTAGTGAGATAGTTGGATATTTCAGGCTGGATATACTGAATGGACCTGTCAGACCAATGCCGCTACCTTTAACGTTATTTTGCAGAATAACTGTGCTTATCACTGGGTGACGAGCTCTTATAATACACTGAAAGCATAATGTAAATAATATATGTAATATGTAATCAATGTAACTTATTTCTAAGAAAACAACAAACTCTGGACCGCATCGGATGTCATTCCCTCGCTGTAAATGCTAGCGCTCCCGTTTTTTTTCTGCAACCTCGCTGCGCGTGCATCCTGAATGTTTAAATTGTTAATTCGTCCATACATTTAGATCATTTACTTTAACCAGCACAACAAACAATGTTTCTGAAGACCATCACCTACTGCACCTTTAAATAACAAAGTGCACAAGTGTTTATACGTGTGTAATATTTCATATTTGTCTCATTGCATCTGGCTGATTTAAATGCACAAAGGGAGCTGATGACTTATTGTCTCTGTTAGTGTGGCTAATATAAGACAGCATAATTCATATTTTATTATGCTCTCAGCATGAACTCTGTGTGCGCATGCAATTGTAGACATGCAGGTTAGTGCATGCGAGTCCGCATATTGCTCAATGTATACTAGACCATATCTATATTATAAGCAATTATAGTCATGTATCAGAAAACAGGATCAGCAGAATAGGTGGTCTAAGCTGAATGACTGTGTGTGAATTTGCTCACATGTGTCTTGGGTTATGAAATTGTCAGTGCAAATATCTAAGTGCGTGTCTGGCGTGGATACAAGCAGCTGTGCTTCTATGGGGAACACAGAGGAAACAAGACTGTCTCTATGTGTATGTGTCTGTCTTTCTGACCCATCTAAGCATTTGTAGACTATAAATGTGGACTACGGGGATTATAAAATCCCTTAGGGAATAAAAAACTATCTAATCACTGTCCGATCCTTTGGAAATAGTGTTAAATGTTTGGTAAAATAGAGTAAAAAAAGTTCACTGAAAAGGGAAAATTTACATTGTTATACTGTTAATCACAAAATAAAGATATTTTGAAAAATGTTGGAAACTGATCCATCGATATCCATAGTAGAAAAAGAACAAATGGCTACCTTTTCCCAACATTTTTCAAAGTATCTTCTTTTGTGTTCAACATAAGAAATAAACTCAAAGTTCTGGAACAAATGGAGGCATTTTGGGGTCTTTAAGTGTATAGAAATGAATGAACCGCATAAGTCTATGTGTAAATTAGATGCCTCTTACCTTTCTGGTTGTGGTTTTCCGTCTCATCAGTTTTAGTGGATTTGTAATATGTGATTCCCCGAATGAGTCCTGGCTGGTTCTGTGAGGTTTTGGTTTTACTGGGCTGCTCTGTTTGCTCTGGTTTACTGGGTTTGTTTGGTTTTGCGGTCTCTTTTTTCGGCTTGGCTGGCTTTTCCTTCACTGGCTTTGGTGGAGGTTTCCCTTTTTCAGGGTTCTTTGCTGGAAACTTTGACGCATCTTTGATATTTGTCCCCAATGTGTCCTGCAAACACAACAACATGTCCAACTCGACAGATGTTAGAGATCTCATCCAAAAAAAACATTGTTAATGCTTGATATTTCTCATACACTTTACAGCATCAAATTAAATATCCTGTCTTTTTAAACCAGGGGTCTCAAACTCGCGGCCCGGGGGCCAAATGCGACCTGCGGGGCAATAGTTTGTGGCCCCAACCTCAATTAAAAAGTTTAATGTCATTGCGGCCCGCATGTTTGATCTGTATGGCACTTTACAGTGTTGTGTACTGAGCTGAATAAACCTGCCAATCACGGTTGGGTATATGGCTCTCGTAGGCGGGACATCAGCTTGACACAGGCAGAAAAACATTTCACAATGAGTGAAAGTTACAGCAGTGAGTGTTTTCTTCCGTGCCTCGTGGCTGCCTCATTTCTATTGGACACATGCAGACATTCGCCCCAGCATGCATCTGAATGGATTCATAAAATGATCAAATTCAATAGGTTAACTCTAGGGGAGTGGCCTATTTTGAAAAAAAATGACTGTACCTTTAAGGGTCAAAGTAAACTTTGTTCATGGGCAGCAAATAAAGACTATGAGTATTATCAAAAGTGGAACAAAACTAGCATTACAGGGAACTTTAATACTGCATTTAGCTTCCGATGGTTGTTTTAATTGGATAGTTCACCCAAAATCTAAATTCTGTCATCAACCAACTTGAGTTTCTTTCTTTTGTTGAGAAGTACTATACCATGTACAGTAAATAAAATACTATAGAAGTCAATGGCTGTTTTTCCCCCCAACGTGAATATCTTCCTTTGTGTTCAAAAGAAGAAAGGAATTCATACAAGTTTATGTGTGAGCAAATGATGAGGACATTTTCTTTTTTCTTTTTTTGGTGAACTATCCTTTTTAATAAACGGTAGGCTACGCAGTAAACACTATATACAGAATATGTAGCGTTTAATTCATAGGGTCAATTTTTTATCAGAGTCATTTTACCTGTGCTTTGCTTTTAGTGCTCGAGGAGGAGGAGTCTTTCTGCAGCAGCTGAAGGCCCAGATTGGACAGCTCTTTCTTTATGCTCATCATGATGTCAGAGTGATTCTCATATTGCCGCAGCTGATTGGTCAGAGTCGCCACACTGTCTCGCACAAAGTCGTTCTCTCTGGAGAGGTTACTCTTTATCATCTGGAAGTGGTACACAACTTTAAATCACTCAACTATACATAAAACTGATACGACCTCACACAACAACTTTAAAAAGTTGAGCATTTGTAGATTAAAAGAAGTGAAGAATTATTTAGTTGATCAGAAAAGAGTGAAATATTATTCCAATTTAAATCAAATGCAAATTATAATTTTATTTGTCACATAAAGAGTCACACACAGTATGATATACCGTGAAATGCTGAAAAATATTTACTGTTATTTTTATAAGATTTTATGCATTAATGCTAAAAAAGGAATTTATTTTTTAAAAGTAGTAGTGTTATACAACATTTCATGTCACACTCCTTCATAAATCATTGATTTGGTGCTCAATAAATATATTTCAATAAATATTAACTGCAGAAGAAATAATATAAATCTGTTATAACATTCTAAATGTATTTACTACTATTTTTTATCAATTTTACCGTGAAATATTATTGCATTTTTAAAACAACTGTTTATTATTTTAATATACATTTAAATAAAATTTATACCTGTTATTTTCAGCATTACATGTGTCATATTCCTTCAAAAATCATTGATTTTGTGCGTAATAAATATACAGTATATATTTAAATATTAATTGCAAAAGAAATAAAAGAAATCTTTTATAACATTCAAAATGTTTTTACTTTTATTTTAAATTAATTTTACAGTGAAAAATTATTGCATTTCTAAAACAACTGTTTAATTTTTTTATTTTGAAATAAAATCTATATCTGTTATTTTCAGCATTACACATGTCACATTCCTTCTTGAATCATTGATTTGGTGCTCAATAGATATTTTATGAATATTATTTGCAGAAGAAGAATATAAATCTTTAATAACATTAACAACTTTAATAATATTTATTATTATTTTGAAACTATTTTATGCATTAATGCTGAAAAAAGTTATTTATTTTTTAAAAGTAGTAACGTTATACAGCATTACAAATCACACTCCTTCATAAATCATTGATTTGATGCTTAATATATATATATATTAAATATTATAAACTATTATATTAATATTGCAGAAGAAATAAAATAAATGTTTTATATAATTCTAACTGTATTTACTGTTATTTTAAATCAATTTTACAGTGAAATATTATTGCAATTTAAAATCAGCTGTTTACTTTTTATTATATATTTTTATATAAATACAATTTATACCCATTAGTTTCAGCATTACTTGTCACATTCCTTAAAAAATCATTGATTTGGTGATCAATAAGTATATTTATTATGATTATCAATTAAAGAAGATATAATATAAATCTTTAATATCATTCTACATGTATTTACTGTTATTTTATATGCATCAATGCAGAAAAAGTTTTTTTTTTTTTTTTTAAGTATAATGTTGTACAGCATTACACATGGCACATTCCTTTAAAAATCATTGATTTGGGGCTCAATAAATATATTTTAATAAATATTAATTAGCATGTTATACAATATTTAAAAATGACAAAATAGATGCATTTTCACTAGTGGTCTCAGTTTATATAACTGAGGTATTCGATAATGACATGCAGTAAATCTTTTGCGGTGCCAAATTCTGTCCCAACCTTACCGATAATGAGCAAAATTTAATTGGAAATAAAAACAGAGTACATAAGTGTGACCATTACATGACTGTGGTTTTCTCCGCTTGGACATTTCCTCCCTCAGTCCCGTTCTTTCTGTCACACACATGATTTTCCCATCCCTCATGCCAAAGCGGAGCAGTATAACGGGCAATAATTCAGCCAGAGATTGTGAGTAACCACAGAGTCCAGTTAAATCCAGCCACGGCTCATTAACGTCTGCATGTGTATGTTCACACGCACGCACACACACTCACCTCCTCCAGGTTGTTCATTTGAGACACCACCTTGTTGATGTACGAGTGAACTTTCAGAAGGTCCATGCTGAAGAGAGTTCCTTCCAGAAGATCCACCATTGACTGCAGCTAAACACACACAGAAGAAGAAATAAATCAGGTGATTTTCAGACATCAGGGGAAATTTCATTTTAGAGGTTGACAAAACAGCATCAATCAAGTCAAGTTACTAGAGTGTGGAGCTGGATCAGCCTCAGAAATAATACATTTACAAAATATGATTCGGGCGGCACGGTGGCTCAGTGGATAGCACTGTCGTCTCACAGCAAGAAGGTTGCTGGTTTGTTTCCCGGCTGGTCCAGTTGGTGGTATATACTGTATATGTAAGCGATAATTAACAGATTGCCGTACGTTAAAGGATTTTAATGCACGACAAGGAGGCAAAGGACCACACGACGTGCAGCTGTTTATACCTGCTAATATTGTAAAGATGCGATTTCATCAGTCCGTTCACAAGAGGACAAATAAGACATTCCCAGTCACACGTTTCTTTTGTCTTTCTACCACTTCTCTGACGAGGGAGGATCTGTATAATAGCTTTTTTCCCTTAACATTACCTTTAACACTGCGAAAGCTGGCACCTACAGTATAGAAGAATTTCTGCTATTTATATTTCATAATAAACATACAAATCTTATAAAAGGTACCATATCAATTAAATACACATTTTCAAGTCAAGTGTACTCTAGAGTCTTTGAAGCAAAAAAGCCTATTTCAGAAATCTCTGCTGTTAAATACAGGTACATTTTGCATAATAAAAAACATATCAGGACAGGTCGGAGAACATTCTGCTTTATTTATCTTCTTTAAAACAAAAGCAATCAGCCAAACACGCAGGATTAGTGTAAAATTACATTATTTACGCTCATAGATTAATTATGAAACTTATCTTTGTGATCCGCCAAAAAAAATACACCTGAGAAAAAAATAATAGGTTCAAATGTCCACAGACTGACCGTTAGGTACACCAAAGATTAATTATACATCCCGTTTTAACAACAGAGATGCAACAGATTAGATCCAGCGGCGTAGAACTGGAGATTCTCTGGCCGACATAAAGCTTCCCTCGGGGGGAGCCGTTAACGGAGCTGCCGCTGACCGCCTGGAGCTTCCAACATTTTTTAAAATGCGCTTTTCTTACACACAAACTGCCAATTTGACTTTTAAATAACTATATTCTCGCTTAAAAAACTCTTGAAACTTGATTTTGTGGCATAGTTAATGAGTATTTTCCTAATTTTGCTTTCCGTCTGCCATTAATAGCCGTCATCGGTTTCATGCGCAGCACATACGAGTTGCTATAGTAACTGTAAACGTTTAGGAGAAGCGCATTTATTTTGAACTGTGTTTTCAAGATTGTAAATATGAAACTGAAACCGATCAAAAATACACACACCTCACAGATAGTCAAGTCTAAAAAAGCAAGTCTTCATGGATCCTGCAAAAGATTCTGCTTGCCTAAAACTTGGATTAAGTTGGTATTTTAATGGCAAAGATAAACAGGAGTTTACTTTTTCATTTATTTTTATTTTGTTGCATAAGTGTGAATTCCTCATCTGCTTATTGTTGCTCTGAGTTCAGTCATCTAACAGCCTGACTGTGGTGGTGGTGATTTACTGCGCCATCAGCAGATATGAAGAAACTGCAGCAGGGTAAAACAGAGCCACATGTTTGGAGCTAAACACCACAAGATCAGCAAATGTTTGAGGTGCAAATATTAAAACCATTGTGTCTGACTACTGACTGAAGGCTGCTGATGAATGATTTTTTGGTCATAATGCAGAACCAAATTGGAAGTTTTCATGCAGGGTACAGTTGAAGTCCAAATTATTCGCCCTCCTGTGAAATTTTCTTTCTTTTTTTAAGTATTTCCTAAATGATGTTTAACAGCAAGGAATTGTTCACAGTATTTCCTATAATATTTTTTCTTCTGGAAAAATCATGATTTGTTTTACTTCAGCTACAATAAAATCATTTTTTAAATTTTTTTATAATCATTTTAAGGTCAATATTATAAGCCCACTCAAGCAATATTTTCAGATTGTCTAAAAAACAAACCATCATTATGCAATTACTTGCCTAATTACCATAGCCTAATGTCATCATGGCAAAGATAAAAGAAATCAGTTATTAGAAATGAGTTATTAAAACTGTTGTGTTTATAAATGTGTTAAATAAATCTTCTTTTCATTAAACAGATATTGGGAAAACAAAATATAGTGGCTAATAATTGAGGAGAGCTAATAATTCTGACTTCAACTGTTTGTGTGTGTCTGTGTGTGTTTAATGTAGAGATATGGACTGGCTGATGGACAGAGGAGAAGAAAAGGAAAGAGTGAGGCAGACAGGAATGGTGAGGAGGAAATGGAGCAGGTGTTGAAAAAACACACTTGTGAACATGTGCGCCGCACATCCAGAATCCAAAACTCTAGTAGGTCTCTGTGCTGCTTAATTCAAGAGGAGCACCGCATTTTCCTCTTCTATTTTAAGTTTTAGATTGGCTGTGTATTCATGTAGCATGCAAACACAATAGTACAGTAGATTGTTGAAACACAAAGATGTGCCTATAATTTTTTAATGCAAACCAGATGAAGTTAGAAAATGATCATCAATCATGCAGAACTTGATTAACCCTCTGCTACCGTTAGGTCATTTTTATTTAAATATATTTTAAATAATATATAGGAATGCAGAAAAGTCTGGAATATATTTTGGAAACTGATGCATAATCACAAAAAATCAACATGATTTGAAAAGATTAAATGGTCCTGAAAAAAAAAACTGTCACTTTTCGTGCGGTTTAAGATAAAAACAACTGCATTGGATACTGATGGGAAACACATAGTGGAAATATTGCTTAGAAGCTTATTTTTGAGAGATCAACTTCATATTTGGAATACAACATGTTTAGATGTACGGTTTTAATTCTCTCACAGTTTTAAGCCAGTCGCACGCTGGGTGTACATCTATAACAGCTTAAGGTATTACGGATGTTACACAGTGAAAAGAACTTGAACTAGTTTAAACATGTTTTAGTTTTATTGTATTTGTTGTCAAGGTAAATGTTTGCTAGCCTGGGTTACTGAACCAAACACCTTATTTGGTGTGTGTTTTATCGGTATTGTTTTATAGGTATATACAGTAGGCATGGGGAGGTATAAGATTCTGACGGCATGATAACCTTGGACAAAAAATCACGGTTTTACCAGCCTGATCTCACGAGAAAACGTAAGCATTTTACGTTTTGCCAGTTTAGTGGCTAATCCGTACGAATTCGTACGAGTTCAGTCGTACGATTTAAAAACGATTTTAAAAAGGAGGCGTGGCACCTAACCTCACCCCTAAACCCAACCGTCATTGGGTGATGAGCAAATCGTACTAAATTGTACGAATTAGATTGTATGAATTCATACGAATTAGCCGCTGAATCAAAAGTTACGAACTGCCGTGAGATAGCGTTGGTTTTACGGTATTGTGATTACTGCTCTAAAATATATTATTTCTAAATGTCTGGGTAAAAAAAAAAAAACTTTTTTCCCCTATTGAAAACAAAATATTTTATTTTGAGAAACATTTAAAATATTTCAGAACCATAAACATGTCAGGCTAAAAAATTCAATCGAATCATTGACTTCTGCTGTCTTCGATAGTTTCAAAAACTCCGATTTGTTCATAATTTTAATCTGCATTTTTGGATATCTTTTCTTCTGGAAATCCTGTTGTCCTTAACAAACGTAAATAAAAAAATCTTACAAATACCTTAGGAACGGCAGAAAAGTTTGATAGTTTTAAAACCTTGACTTCTCCAAACCGCAGTATACCTTGAAAACGGTTATCGTCCCATGTCTAATATACAGTTGAATTCAGAATTATTAGCCCTCCTGAAATAGTAGCCCCTGTATATTTTTTCCCCAATTTAACGGAGAGAAGATTTGTTCACATTTCTAAACATAATGATAGTTTTAATAACTAATGTCTAATAACTTTCTAATTACTTAATAGTTTTTTATTATTTTTATAATTTATTACAATGATTATAATATTTTTATAACCATTTAAGATTTTTTCAATCAATCTTTGATGCATCACTTGCTTTTGTTCATATCTCGGACAGTTTTACCTATTAATATTAATAATAATAGGTTAAATATTAATTGACAATAGAACATGGGTTACTCTACAATTATATTTTTTATTATGGCAAGAATAAAAGCAAAAAAAAAAAAGTACAATTACTAAAAATACTGACTTTTTTTTGACCACTCAACAATTCACACATTGCTGTCTGGCTAGTTTCTGTTCTCTACTCATAAACTAAAAAGGCAATAATGGTGCAACATTCCTACCCATTATCACTAGTAAAGCCTAGAAATTGGTCATCAGTATATTGTAAATTGATAGGTTCAAATATTCCTTTCCAGTTATCAAAGACATAATTTGTAACCTAATTTTAGTTTGTAGCTACTAAGTTGTTTTAAATTCAAAATTATGATGTATACATCAGTGTCAAACCTATGAATTGTGGAAATCCGAATGGCCTCCCGAACTATTCACCCGTGTCTCAAAAAATTTCAGTAGCATTGCCAGCCGAAATCATGCCGCGCGCACCCAAAGCAAGCCTACGCAAATACAGCGATGACGTCACATTCGCTGCGTACACTGAGTTCGGTAACAGAAAGCTGATTGGCTATTGCATGTTAATCTCATTTGTAGCTGTAATACTGCAAATTACATTTGGACTAGTGAAATAAAGAACAATAACACCACGAAAATCAGGAAACAACAACAAAAAATTTTAAATGAGCATTAGATGTAGCATTACATGGACATCTGAAAAAATAAGACCTGTGCAAAAATATTTAAGACCTAGAACAGCTAATTTAAGACTTTTTAAGGCGATTAGTGTAGCTAACTAAGGCAAAACTTATTTCCAGAGAACAAAAAAATTTATATTTACTGCTTATAGAATTTGCTAATTTGGGTTATTTCATTGAATTAACTGTAGTTTATTCATATTCACAATATTCAATCTTTTTTTTCAGTAGTGGACAAAATAACTTACCTTGAGCAACTCCGGTGCCTGTTTCTTCAGCTTCTCTCTCTTCCATTCATTCTCACAGGGATTGAGTGAGGAAGGTGGAGCTGTGCAGGAGCATTTACAGTCAGCTCCGGAGCTCACCGTCTCCACAGTGTAAAAATCCTCCACGCGCACACTTCCGGTCCGCAAGCGGGCGCAGGCGTCCCGGGTCAGAGGCCGCATGATGCACTTACAGCGGCAGTCGGATCCCTCAGAGGTCATGCGGACTTGTTCCTCCCCAAATATCTACAAAAGACATGGACGGAAAGTGGAGGTAAGTATTATGTCTTTAACATGAAATCATTCATTTAGATTGGGATAATTTTGTAGTGAAGGGTATCAAACAAATTGCAGGCTTAAATAAGGTAGAGCAGAGATTAAAGAGTAATACGTAGCGCTAAATGGTTTTATGGAGACTCAAACAGTAGTCATATATGCAGGTACGGTAATTAAATAATCAAATGTAATGTAAAATAACACTGTAAAGTCTTCATTGCTGATAAATTGTGATGTGACTATTGCGAATGCACACACTGCAATATCAATACTGAATCGATACATTGTTCAACCCTACCACAGACCTCATGATCTACTTCATTATAGGCTCATGCAATATCAGGATGTCCTTATTTGAATAGAATATCAGACAATCTGGCAACAACAACAACAAAAAAAGATAATTGATCAGTGGTTTAAGTCAAGCTGTCTTTTTGACATCAGATATGAATGTTTGAGGTCAAGAGGTCACCAGTGACACACAACAGGATTCATCCATGGTGACCTTTAACCTTACCTCCTGCACAACTCCACGTGTCCATCATTACTCAATTACTAAAATGTCATTAGTGTCAAGTCATATGGTCAATGTTTTTTTTTTCTTGTCTCTTAGCTTATATCAACTAGTCAATATTAAAGGGGACCTTCAACCACAGCCATTAATTATTCATTTTTATGAATAGATGTATTTGATAATAGCTGAATATATAAGCTTTCCATTGATGTGTGTGGTACACTCAACAAATTACTTTTACTTTACAAATTCATTCATTCATTTTCTTGTCGGCTTAGTCCCTTTATTGATCTGGGGTCACCACAGCGGAATCAGCCGCCAACTTATCCAGCATATTTTTTACGCAGCAGATGCCCTTCCAGCTGCAACCCATCTCTGGGAAACATCCATACACACACATTCACACTCATACACTACGAACAATTTAGCCTTCCCAATTCACCTATACCACATATCTTTGGACTTGTGGGGTAAACCGGAGCACTCGGAGGAAACCAACGCAACCAGGGGGCGAACATGCAAACTCCACACAGAAATGCCAATTGACCCAGCCCGGGCTCGAACCAGCGACCTTCTTGCTGTGAGGTGAACGTGCTGCTCACTACGCCACCATGGCGCCCCATACTTTACAAATCACTATTATTAAAAGTAATATAATATACTCATATTTTTATATATATTTTTATATGTATATTTTATATAATATATAATATTTTAGTATACTGTAT
>CAIGQQ010029933.1:46997-66487 GCA_903798035.1 Danio albolineatus | reverse complement strand
TCTGCACTTGCTGCTATTGCACTTCTGGTTAGACCTAAACTGCATTTCGTTGCTTTGTACTTGTACATGTGTAATGACAATAAAGTTGAATCTAATCTAATCTAATCTAATCTAATTCATCACCAACTTATCCAGCATATGTATTACACAGGAGATTCTCTTCCACTGGGAAACACCCATACACTTGCATTTACACTCATACACTACGGCCAATTTAGCTTATTCAATTCACCTATAGCACATGTCTTTGGACAGTGGGGGAAAACCGGAGCATGCGGAGGAAACCCATGTGAACACAGGGAAAGCATGCAAACTCCACATAGAAATGCCATCTGACACAGCCAGCAACCTTTTTGCTGTGAGGCAACAGTGACCCACTGTGCCACGTCTCACTCAAATGCATCTCAGACAAACACTGTCTTATGCTAACAAACTATACACCAACAGAAAGCTCATTTATAATCTAAATTATAAATGTTTGTGATCCTGGGTCACGCATTATTTACGTTACACATCTTTTTTCCCCTCTTAAAGAACTATCTTTCTCCACACAGGCTCTTTATATCTGTGTTAGTCCTCCAAGTGTTTCTTCAAGCTCAGGATGATGCAAATGCCCCTTCCCTCAATCAAACTCAAACAAACGGGTTGGTGACTGGCGCTGAATTTGAGCAAGATTGCTTCATTGTCTGCCCGCACAGTTTCTCTCCCCATGGACGCCGGTGCTCTGCTGTTCGACCCGAGCCATTTACAATAAAAACAGACTGGGACAAATTCAATGAAAACCGACAAGCAACTTTAGAGAGAGTGGAGAGCTGGAGAGGCAGGCTACAGGCTGATTTGATCACTTCGGGCTATTGCTATTGTCAGCTCAGGACTTGGAGAACAAAACCAATTGCCAGATTGTGTTGCGGAGTTGATCAAAGCAATACGCAGCACTTTCATTAATACATTAGCTGACGGGTTATGATTTTATATGCGAACAAAAACATGGATAAATGAAAAATGATAAAGCAAGCGTCATTTACAGTGTAATTAGACCCTACATGTACTTCAGCTGCATTCACATCACATTGCAATTACTGTAATTTCAAGAACAAGAATGTGACTTTCTACTCGGAGCTGGTTACATCCTCAAACTTAGAAATACAGTATGTGCATCTAAGGCAAAATCAACACTTTTAATATACTGTAGCTCCAAAATGAATCTGCAGCAACCATGTTGTTTTCAAAGTTGATTAATGAAAAATGTAAAGATGTAATTACTAGTTTTATGGGAAAATTAATGCAATTTTACATTTTTAGAGTCATAATTTGTACTAATGTTATTAAGATATGGCGTAAATGCACCTTTACTATTTTTATATTTTATAAGCTGTACATAATTACATATTAAAAAACCTAAACTAAACCCTACATACCTGAACCTAGATACATACTACTGCTTATTTACAACATCATTGTACCACTGTATAAGAAATCCAGATTATGAGAGTCTGGTCAAACAGCATTTTTGCTGCATTTAGACATAAAAATTCATATTTCAATTTAATTAATTTTTATTATTTCATTCTATACTGTTTTAAGCAGGTATGGATCCATTATTGCAGTTTGAACTGTTTTGGTTGTAAAGTTAAGAATAAAACTATTCATGTTTGGTTTATTCACTTTTTTGTTTTAGTTTAGTATTTTTTCCTATTTTTCTTTTTTATTTGGATTTTTCTTGTGATTAAGGTTGTGAGTTTAAAATGTTATTGTCTGATAAAGAGCCTGTGGGTAATTGGCCCTTTTTTAGGAATCTAGGTGTGTAATATGAACAATTACATATAGTGGGGGAAGTACTGTAGGTATTCAACACGTGACCATTTTTCTCAAAAAAACAAAAAACAAACAAAAAAAACACATTTCTAAAGGTGCAGTTGGCTTTTTTTTGTTGTAACAACAGAAGAAATTCATATGTGTGAAGAAAAATAAGCCAATTGAAGTTATCATTAAAGGGCACCTATGATTAAAGAAATCATCTTTTTGAAGCAGTTTGGACAGAACTGTGTGTATGTATAGTGTGCCCACAGTCCTATTGGGGTGATATAAAGACAATAAGCCTTTTTTTTATTTCCTGACTGTTAAATAGGATCCAAATCCCTCCTATTTTGAGGCCCACCGCAACGTGACGTATCGCAATGTCACCCATCGATTTGATTGACAGCCACATATCAACTTGTCTCCGTAGTAGTGCGTATAATCCTATTAACAAGACAGGACGTGTGTGTATGTGTGTAAACTTTGTGTGTAACTCACTGCAGAAAGACTTCAATTAACACCGAAACAAATACATCAAATAATCATTGGGAAAGTTCTTACTGTAGTATTTCTCACAAACGTTGCATGAGATCTGCTTTTTCATTTCAGTCACTGAACTGTTTATCTGACGAAGCCGAGGCAGAGATTGAGGCACACTCTGACAGGCACGTGGGAACGATGGGCAGGGAGAACTAGCATTAAAGGCACAGGCAACAAAAACTGCTACATTGTGTTCAGAGCAGTAAATCCCAATATTCTGAAAGGTTTTGAGACACATTCTGAAGACATTCTGGAGACACAAGAGGTTGGACCTAAACTGCAGGGCAGAGTTTGACACCCCTGATCTGCTGTACATTATCAGGATGATGAAGATAACCAGAGTGGACATTTCAGCAAGACAATGGTCCAAAACACAGCCAAGAAAACTACCAAATGGTGTCAGAGAGAGAAAATCAAGCTGTAGAATTTGATAGACGAAACCCAAAGAACTATCAAGATGTTTACACCATGCTGAAGTCTGCAGGGGAAAAAACTATTATAAAATTAAAACAAATAAACTAAAAAAAAATGTAATCATGTAGGCTTTATTATGTTTTTTCCATTAATGCAATTGTTTCAATTATTATAAAAAATACTTAAATGAAACATTGTTTTACAACTCTTTGTAACTACTACCTATTTTGACAAATGTTAGGATTAAGGATTTAAAATGGTTCACCTTGATATAATTATCCAGAAAGTGAAAATAGGGTTAATAAAACTATATTACTATGCTGAATTGTTATTATTCATTCATTCATTTTCTTTTCGGCTTAGTCCCTTTATTAATCCTGGGTCGCCACAGCGGAATGAACCGCCAACTTATCCGGCATTTGTTTTACGCAGCGGATGCCCTTCCAGCCACAACCCATCTCTAAGAAACACATCCACACATTCTCATTCACACACAAACACTACGGACAATTTAGCTTACCCAATTCACCTGTACCGCATGTCTTTGGACTGTGGGGGAAACCAGAGCACCCAGAGGAAACCAACGCAACCACGGGGAGAACATGCAAACTCCACACAGAAATGCCAACTGGCCCAGCCGGGGATCGAACCAGCGACCTTCTTGCTGTGAGGCGAACGTGCTACCCACTAGGCCACCATGGCGCCATTGTTATTATTATTATTATTATTATTATTATTATTAATATTATAGAACAAATAAAATGTGCATCATGTCACTGACCAATCATGTCATAATCCTACAGGTTACTGAATGGTTTAAGACTTGCTACAGTTTTTAGATTCTGCACTTTTTGGAATCGGTTTTGTTTGTTTATAAGCAATAGCATTGTGATTCCTGTGCCAGCTCTATTTGCGCTCAGTCTGGCTAGTGGGTGTCTCTTCACCCCTCTTTAGCATTTGTGTGAGTAAACCTCTCCATCTAGATCAGTCAACTGTAACACCTCCCAGCGCTACATGTTAATGTCCAGAGCGATCTTGTCATACTTGTAGACATCCTTGTAAAACAGCGATGTGTGACCAGGATTTGCTTTGGCAAGTTCACAGTAAAGTAAGTGAAGTAAGTGCCCATCCAGGGCTGATTCATCAAAGCTGTTGTTGTCTTAGCAGTGCAAATGTGGTTGGCAGGGGACTTGGGGACTTGTCTTCCCATCGGCGAAATGCAATGGAGACGGTGCAGGTGGAATGTGTTTAGTTTGCTTGGCATTTGCTGTTTACGTCCCATTGGGACACAGTGGACGAGGACACAGGTGTACTACGCTGCTGTCTTGATCATGCCTGACTACAACTTCACTTATATAAATTCTAATAAATCCTTGACAGCATTAACCGATGACTCAAAACAGATTTTTACACAATTAATTACTGATGACAGATGTTTTTCTCAAATCTGTAGAATGACCATCTTGACCACACAACACTGCTTCATTCAGTTGAAACACTCTTTCAAAACACCAAGAAAGATAACCATATGAGCACTTGGAAATATCTTATGAAACTTCATTATACAATTTTTATATTTATTTAATTAGAATTTCTTAGAACATTAGTTCACACACAAAAGATACAAAAGAGAGACTAAAGCTGTCCAACAAACACATTGGTCAGGTTTTCCAGCTCAAATGAAGATTTCCATTTGTCATCGCAGTGTGAACTAAGCTGTTCACGCTTGACTTGGGTTAATTAAAACTAATTTGACCACACTGTTAGGGCAGTTGATTATAGATGAAAGGAAGCTCTGCCAAACTCTGGACCAAGGGTCTCAGTCTACTTCCACACAAGAGACTAGATTTTTTTAACTGGATATTTCAATAAATGATTTGACCCATATAACCAGAATGATTTATTCATAGTTCAGAGAAATCCAGTTCGCAGATTGAACTCACAGACTCAATAAACAAAAACCACAGCTATTAACAGCTCTTAAAAGAAAAATATTTAAAGGTTCTTTATTTAAGGGATAAAGTGTCTCTATGGTGATTATCACAAAATAAAGCCTGACAGGCCTAACTGCAGGCAGACAAAGTGGAAGGTTGTTCTTTAAGACTGAAGGGCTTTATTCTGCAAAACAGTAACCTGCTTATTGTTGTTCATCCATTTCATGACCAAAGCAAGTACTCTACATTGTCAAAGTCGGAACAAATTATCAGTGCGATCACTTAATAATAATAATTAAAAAACACACACACAATGCAGATATTCTGCAATAGTGTCTGAAAATAAACCTCTATCACAAAAGTGCTCTCAAGTGCCCATAGCTAGGAGTTTCGAAAAGAGTGTTGGTTTTTAGCTCTGATGATACACAGGAGAAAGGAAGGTTATACAGAGTTCTTTGGGTAACCCAAACTTTTTGAAACGTTTAAGAGTACTGACAAGAAATACAACATGGAAAAAAGTATGGACCTAATCAAGGGCGTGCGGTATTTATATTCTATTTACTGTTTGTGTGCTAGCACAATTATGAAAACATCTCTAATATTGAGTGGGTCACATTTTAGTGTTTACATATAACAGGAGTTTTCAAATCTTAATGTGATTGCCTCATGCAGGAGAATCTTAACTGATTTTTTCTTTCAAGAAACACACTGTAAGGTCTAAAAATTTTCACTGAATTACCACCACATTACTGAACAGTTAACATATACACTGTAAAAAACGAAAGGAAAAAAAAACAACAATTTTCAAAATGGTTAATATACAGAATGAAAATGCTCCAATCGCTTAAAAATGCTTAAATCTGCAACCTGATTAACAGAAGCTTGCTTAATACACAGAATGAATATCACTTGTTTTGTTATGGTTTTTAGTTAAGAGCACTATTCCTATTACTATTTTTACCAGTTACATACATTAATGTTCTATGTTACATCTAATTTTGATAATGTTTATTGTGTTACTTTAGTGTCACACATGTTATCATAATGGTGTTTAGTTTGATTGACAATGAGCACATTCTGTATATTGGTATGTGTCTCTGATTGTGGGAGAGCTGTTTGTGAGCATCATCATGTGAGCTCATTATATGAGTTCAAAACGTTTAATTGCAGTAAAAATAATGAGATTCATTAATTTACCTAAAAATGTATTTAGTATTTATGGTTTCCACCATATTTGTAAATGGTAAAATTCTGGAAACCAGAGTCCACTTTTTCATTACCATAAATTAAACCATTTTATATAATGTAATTTTGTTATGCCATAGAAAGCATCTGATCTCACACAGCAAATCATCACTGATGTCTACATTTTCTAGCCAATGCTTTCTAGAATCGAACTTTCTACCATCACCCAGCCAATTCGAATGTTATCACTTGACTGAATGGGCGTTATCAGTGGTTATCAGCAGATAGACATGGGCCAGTAGAGGCCTTCTGCACGTACTGGTTGGCTCGGAAGGCTATTATCATCCATCCACATGGTTAATCAGCTATAGATCCCAGAAATTAACAAGAATTATTTATAATAGTTATTAAATTTCCCATTGATTTTATTTTATTAATGTCGACCCCTACCCCAACTAGCACAGTAATGTAAAAACAGATCTGGATCTGGAGTCTTTTCAATTAGTTTAGCTGATAAACCATGTGGATAGATGATAATGACCTTCTGAGCCTACCATTAGGCGCAGAAGACCCCTACTGGCCCAAATCTATCAGCTGATAACGCCATTCAAAGTGGGTGAATCACCAAGCACATTCAAAGATGATTTCTCTATAGTGCTTCTGTTAGTTTGTATGGTTTGTTGGGTGCATTTCCAACACATTATACAGGCAGAGGTGTTCCTTTCAATGTTCCTCAAGCATCTCCTTCAACTCTCTTGTTCAATAGATCCATACAGCAGTTTGTTTCTCGATACCACATTGACTATTATGATGGTAAAAATCCAAAACTGTAAAAAAGGAAGTTTAAGATTTAACTGAAGAATTGCAACACATCTGACAAGTCCTGTCAGAAAGAGTAACGCAGTGATAAAATGCCCTAAAACCCCTGTAACGTGAACTCAGCTTACATTTACATTTAGCAGATGCTTTTGTCCAAAGCAATTTACAATTGACGAGGCATTCAGCGATTCAACAAGAGGAGGCAATACACACAAGAAGTGCTTATTATACAAAGCAACGGTTAGTGCTCCGAGAATTAAGTGCTAGAGCCAGGGCGAGGATCTTATGAGGTCAGGGTTCTCTCCCGAGACAGCACGCCAAAAAAGCCTTATAATCAATCATCAGCTAAGTGTGTACTCCTGAAATGTGGTTTGTTAAGCCCACTCACCTGTAAGAGGCACACTCAGTTTAGGGTTGTCGTGTTGTAAGGTAAGGGAGAAAAGACAAGAGTGGAGCTTAAATGGAGAGACATAAAAGTGAGTAAATTATGGCAAGTTTTCATTTTTGGGTGAACTATTCCGGTTACTCTATAAATCTCTAAATAGGTTGTGGTCCTTAAAATAGCATGGCAATGTTTGTGCCAGCACTAGTATAGAGGAGGACATGAGACGGGACACAAGGGTAAATTAAGATCCATTCGCTGGCCACACTAGCGTGAATGGAAGAAGATGGGTGACATGTTCAGAGGTCAGCTTCCATTAGCCAGACCTGCTGCTACAGATAGAGAGAGAACAGTGCAGCGAGGTACCAGGATCAAACTCATTCACCCAATGTCTCAAACACTTTATCCCCACACTTCACGAGTAGACAGTAGCAGAGCGTGCCACTAGTTTCTTAAAACCCTAAAGCTTTGTGTTCGCAGGGCAGTAAACTGAGCTTTTGGTATGGGAGAAATTTAAAACATGAATCATATTTCACTCCAAAATCACATCAAAATCATCATTAAGGTGTTTGGCATTTTGAATTTATTTTAAGACAGTTAAGTAGGACTGCACGATATTGGAAAAATCTTATGATTCAATATTTTGTTATTCTGTGATATATATTGCGATATGAATACAATTTCACCAGATGACATGAATGTCTGTATTTGGAATGAATTTATAATATTAGATTGATTGGGATGATTCTGCATAAGCATTAAACGTAATAAACAAGCATATATCCAAACAATTAAAAATAATACTATTGAATTAAACAGTGTTTTATCGTTTACCAAGTCTAGTATTCAGGTACAGTAATGGAATAAAAAAATAAACACAATTCAATCAAATTCATCATGATTAAAGTTACAAATGGTACAGGTTCTTATACCTGAATGCTTTTACAATCCTGATAAAGTTGCAGGCCTTAAAAACGCATGCAAATGATAAACTATAATCCAGACTCAACGTTGCATATCCAGCGATGTGACTATTGCGAACGATCGCATTGCGTAATTGATGTGGAAACGATATTAGTGCAACCCTACAGTTAAACATTTATTACTGACTAGCTTTATGACCATAATAAATCCTGACATTTGACTTGTAGTGTTTCTAATATAGTGAATGTTTAAATATATGTAACGGTCTTCAGCAATTTCAAGAACCATTTATCAACTGTTGACCCTTCAACTGTTATTATACTTTTCAATTACAGAACGAACTCTAGTTCTTGTCATTTTGTTGATTTAATTGCTTCTATTGTCCTCATTTCTAATTTCTATTTATATTCCATGCACAGCATGAGTGTGTATTTCTCAGAAAAACACCGTTCTGGCCTTTAAATGAAAACGTTCAATGGGTTTCAATCAAACTTTCAATCAAATTTGTGCAAATCGAATGTGTTAGGAGAAAACGCATAAAACGATAATAATAAGTTAGATACAATTGAATTTGTTGTTGGGTGTAATTACAAATATAAAACGCATGCAAATGTTATATTATATATTGTTAAATACTGTATGCTGTCACAGACTGGGCTTCATTTTTAAAAGCAATAAATATAGATTTCTCATTTCCTTCTTTGATTGAGTGAAATCCAACATGAACATTTTCTTGATGGTCTCCCACACACACTGAATGAACTGCGGAACTCTTGTTTTGAAGTCTTGAGGGTATATAGTTGTTTAGCATGAATTTGAATAACCATGTCCATGTCTGACTCTTATATGAATACATTTTACCCATCATGCATATGCATAATTATTAAAGGCAGTATGCGCATACCTGCTTGACACACACACACACACACACACACTGGATGATTATTAATGTGCAGAGCAAAAGGGTGAACAGCTAAGATTAAAAACACATAGAGACAGTGATGATGAGAAAGATAGATTGGCAGAGATTGCAAGCAATCAGACATAAATTACAAGGCAATACCAGAGTATGATAAGCATCGTCTATTTTAATCAGCCTCAACTGACATCGCAACCCACTGAGACCTGCCCAATCAGAGCGAGAAAGTTGTAAAAAGAGAAATATATCAGAGCCTGTGTGCGAGTCCAGTAAACTGGGGCTGTCGGCCTCATCACATCACTGTCAAGGGTACTGTTCTGACCCCTTTTCCCCCCTCAAATCCTCACGCACCAAAACCTTTCAGTGTAAGCAAGATTTTCCTGACACTGCGCTCAGAGGGATTTTCACTGGCAGATCGCGAGAGTGCAGCCCTTCTGACCCCCCTGGAGGGACACAACTCCAACTCTGTTTATACAGTGCAGCGACTGCCAGACGACAACAAAAGATTATTCAGAGTTCTGTGGATTCTCCCCTCGGAACAGCTGGACTTTAGAAAAATGGGATGCTTATTTATATAGAATAGATATTAATCATATAAAAAGTTTGGCATGCAAGGATTTCATTTGTAAAACACTTTTAAAGTCAATTTTCAGGTTCATTTTGCCTTCATTTACTCACACTCACATCATTCTACACCAGTGTGAAGTACATATTAATTTAAAATAATAATAACACAACATTATTTTTTTATTATAAGTCATTTTAATACACGTTCTTCTATTGTATGGACTGGCACATCTTAAAAATAGAGAATTCATATAGAGAATTTTAAACCGAAGTTTTTGTGTTCAACGACATGGCATGCATATATTTTAAAATAAGTTAATATCAAGTTTTCATCAAAAAAGACATTTTAAATCAGTTTCATGTAATGTAATGCAACAGTTGCAGGTAATTTCCCAGTACTGGGTTGTGGCTGGAAGGTCATCTGCTGTGTAAAACATGTGCTGGAATAGTTGGTGGTTCATTCTGCTGTGGCGACCTCTGAAATAGAGACTAAGCCGAAGGAAAATGAATGAATGAGTTAAAGGTATATGTACTGCAGTCATGATCAGCTATAGGTATAAATTCTATAAAAGTACATCTAGCAATGAACTGTTATGTCTGTGTTAACTGTACTAATACTTCAAGTGTTGTGGCATCACAACCAGACTCTTCACCCTGTTATCTTTCATCTTCACTTTTCATAATTGAATGGAAGGCAGAGAGGGAGAAAACAACAAGGACTGTCATTAAACCAGTGGTTCCCAAAGTTTTTAGCCTGAGACCCCCTTTTCCCACATAAAATATTGTAAGGCCCCCTTACACATTATCGCTCATATAAGTTTGCAGTAGGAATGACAAAAAAATGTTGTTTTAAACAAACTGTACGTGTATTACTCTATCTAGATGTGTATGCACAAATAATAGCCTAACGTAAAATATAAAAGCAAAACATCAGTAGGCTACCTGTATTGGGTACACCTTATGGTATTGGGGATGAGTGGTCTGCAAATTGGCGCAGATATTGCACTGTGGCTGGGTCAGGGACTCTTTGCTTCAACAAAATGGAATAAAACCATAGTTCATTCCGTGTTTCCAGTATTGCTGTGACCCGAAATATTTGGAGTTTCCTCACCTGGGTCCAGTATGCTTGGGCCATTACTATTAGCTGCTGAAGGCAGAGAGTGAGACTCTCTTTTTTTGTGGAGGACGAATTGCAAATTGGCGCCACGGTGGCCTAGTGGTTAGCACGTTCGCCTCACAGCAAGAAGGTCGCTGGTTCGATCCCCGGCTGGGCCAGTTGGCATTTCTGTGTGGAGTTTGCATGTTCTCCCCGTGGTTGCGTGGGTTTCCTCCGGGTGCTCCCGTTTCCTCCACAGTCCAAAGACATGCGGTACAGGTGAATTGGGTCAGCTAAATTGTCCATAGTGTATGTGTGTGAATGAGAATGTATGGATGTGTTTCCCAGAGATGGGTTGTGGCTGGAAGGGCATCCGCTGCGTAAAACAAATGCCGGATAAGTTGGCGGTTCATTTCGCTGTGGCGACCCCGGATTAATAAAGGGACTAAGCCGAAAAGAAAATGAATGAATGAATGAATGAATGAATTGCAAATTTGTTCATTTTTTTAGTCAGTGGATAAAATGAACTAAGGCAACATGATCGTTCCCCTAATTGTCCACTGCAAAAAAAAGAAAAGAAAATATGACGCAGCCCCCCACAGAGCTTGCTGAGGCCCTCTTGTGGGCCAGGACCCCCCTGTTGGTAACCGCTGACCTAAGTTCATCTATCGGAAATACATGCTTCAACAAATTTGACTGCAGTTACTATAAATGCGATGAGGCAGTATGGTACCAACAATTTTTGTTTCTTTTCAAACTAATGCTAATTTATAGGGACACATTATTAACAAATGAAAGGTTTTTTTTGCAGTTCTTTGCACAACACATACGATTTAGCTGGTTTTATACAAGTTAAATTTACATAAAAGGGTAGTTTAATAGAACTAAAGCACGCAAGGCAGCAACACATTTTACTGAAAACCAAGCAACAGTGAACAGTGGCTTGTTAATGTCAAAAGAGTCCAAACAAATCGTATATTTTAGTGTTTGGATATCCAATTTTACAATTTGATAAAAAATGTAAAAAATATAACCCAAAAGAATCATTATAACTTGATCACTGAATCATTAAACAAATTATTCACTGCAGTGATTTATTTATTCATTTAATTTATATCATCCTTGATTTCACACAATTCTGTTGATGAAGCTTAACTTGTACCAAACCCAGAAAATTCCCTACAGCAGCATGTTGAAGACCCTCTCACTATCTCTCAGCCTACGCAGATGTCACATCCTGACAGTATCAACAAGTCTCGCTTTAGCTTGTTTTGGCCTGATATTGAGAAGTATAATTATCACGACTCTCTCTCTCTGGGCTACAAGCAGAAAACAAATGAACTGTAGCGTCATTCAGGAAATGACATCACGTCTCTAGCCAAATCACTGTATACTGCCAAAATATAAATAACATGGGCAACTTGAAATGTGACCTTGTCACAAAAATAAGTCACTTAATACAGTTATTAACCGTTTGTAGGTAACGGCTCGTTTACTGTGTGTTGTGAAATGTTCTACTGCTCTCAGCATTGGTGCACGTCATGATTTAGCAAAGTACGAAGCAATTTTTTTGATCCTGGAACATAATTTGTTCGAAAATGTAATCCATACATTTTCCCTACCCCTAAACCCAACCATAACTGTAAAATAGAAGAGCATAAACCTAAACTTAAGCCTAAACGTAATTAAAAACTAAATTAAAAACTGTAAACATATCCCTTAATTCTGATTGGTTGATCGGAATGATGACGTAGATGTTAATCCAGGAACATGCCTGGTGAAATCAAGTTTAGCATTTACCTTCTTCCACACTAAAAGTGTTGAGCATTTTTAAATGCATTCAATGATTTTGATTACATGGTTAGATCAAACATTAGATGATCTAGATGGATGTATTTGTATCTTTAAAGAGTAGCGATTCATTCAAGTGCTAAGCACAAGCAGTTTTATTTAGAGACATTAAAAACACGTGACCGCTCAACATTACTCCTTGACGTTGGCACAGCAAGACACGTTGCACTAGATTTGGTAGTTCTTCTACATCTTGTAAATGAATATGACATACCAAGTTTGAATTCGCAAAAGTGAAAACAAGACGTCAAGAGGTTATTATAATGATGTGCGTTCATTCATGCGTCAAAAATATATCCATATTTGCCACATGACTAGTTCACACCAACTTTAAGGCACATTAAAGAATTTATATGTACAAATCTGTAAGGGTTAACTTTAACATAACTATTTTAATTTCAATGTCATTATCTAAATTGCAGAACAACTGTTTTGCTACTTATGCTGTCTTAACTGCTGTTTTCTCACCACTGTCACTTGATGCATATTTATTTAAAAACTTTTTAAGCATTTAAAGAATAAAAAATAAATAAAAAATAGGATCACTGAATCATATTGCAATGAGTGCCCTTAATGGCCACCGGTGTCACTACAACAAGAGTTTTTAAAATTCTACATATAACCTAATTCATAAAGCAAGAAGTAGAACATTCAACAAACTCCTTTTGCTTTCAAGATAAAAGATTGAAACATCATGAAGCCGACTCAGTGATGATAAAACTCTCATTTTCATAATTATTTTAAAAATAGTTACGACCCAATCCATTTCCAAAACATTGTGTTTTAAAAGTCATGAATACATTAAAAAAGCTAATAATGCCATGGATAATCCCGAAAAGGTCTGCAAGTTCTAATTAACATTTGTACCAATCTTTAAGTATCTGCAGTTAGTCTCAACACCCACGGACACAAACACAGGTGCGCGCGTTCAAACCATTAGAGTGAACAAAGAGCCGTTTTAAGCACTATTCCTCTTATCTGTCCGCGGTATCAGTGGGGCGGTTCAGATCACCGCCTGCCTCCGGAGACTCATTAGAGAAAGAGTCATCAGCAGAAAAATAACGGTGAACTGGCACAATCACAGCACGACACCCTGGGTAATATTTACAAGGCATCTGGAGTCATCCTCCGCTCTACCGGATGAAAATGTGGAGCAAATCACAGGAAGAGGGAGGAGGGATTAATTATGGGGTAATTTAAGATTTACATCCATCAAGCACTTCGGAAATACTCTGCTTCTCAAGTAACACTGCTTTGTCAGAGGTGCGACATGTTGGCTAATGGGTTTCTGTCCCAACATTAGGGGTCAAGGTTTGGCTGATTAACATGGCCCTCATTAACTTTTACTCAAAGACCCTCATTATTCAACACACATTTCAAATCCACTAGAGACTGGAAAACAATCAAGAAATAGTTAGTGAATACAAAAGATGATTCATAAAGATGGTGCTCTCCAAATGCTTAAGAATGGAATCAAAAAATAAGTTCAACGTCAATATAAACTCCACTTTCTAAATAAACGAATAAATAAAATGGTGGCACGGTGGCTCAGTGGTTAGCACTGTCACCTCACAGCAAGAAGGTCGTTGGTTTAAGTCCCGGCTGGGTGAGCATTTCTGAGTTTGCATGTTCTACCTTTGTTCGCGTGGGCTTCCTCTGGGTGCTCGGGTTTCCACCACAGTCCAATGACATGTACCTCACAGTGGAGAGTCTGCATTACCCAGAGGATCTGTCAATGCTGTATCAAGGGAAAGTGAAGAGTATTGAATAAACTAAATTGGCCGTAGTGTATGCGTGTGAACGTGAAAGTGTGTAATAGTACTGGGTTGCAGCTGGAAGAACATCCACTGTGTAAAAAAATATGCTGGATTACTTGGCGGCTCATACCGCTGTGGCAACCTCTAATGAATAAAGGGACTAAGCTGAAGAAACATGAATGAGTGAAAAAATAAATAGATAAAAAGATTAAATACATTTATTAAATTAAACAAATAAATTGAAAATAAATTAATTAATTTGAAAATAAATTAATAAATACTGCTGGCTTGTTTTTACAGAAGTGTCCTGACAATCAATTTAGGATTTTTAAAAAAGTATTTCTTAAACTTCCATTCATTCATTCATTCATTCATTTTCTTTTTGGCTTAGTCCTTTTATTAATCTGGGGTCGACACAGCGGAATGAACCACCAACTTATCCAGCATATGTTTTACTCAGCGGATGCCCTTCCAACCGCAACCTATCTCTGGGAAACCGGAGCACCCGGAGGAAACCCACGCAACCACAGGGAGAACATGCACTCCACACAGAAATGCCAACTGACCCAGCGACCTTCTTGCTGTGAGGCGAACCTGCTACCCACTACACCACAAATCAAAAAAAAAAAAAAAGGAAAATCTGAAGAAATCCAAAAAAAATGTAAAAGATAGTGTACATACAATCGCTATAAATATACAATTATTTGTTTAAAGTTGTTGACTGCATAGCTAGAATTTTATTTATATATTATATAGACACATATTTCAGCAGGTTTCCAGGCTAACATTTGACAACATTAATACAGGTATTATATTGAATACTATGTTATTTGTATGGCGTTAGGTGTGGATAGTAACTGACCACATTCCGTTAGCTTTAAACTAGCTTCATTTGTGGCGCAAGAGCTTTTTAAAATTGTTTGAGGATAAGAAAAAATAATCATGATGAAATACATGTTATTTAAATGTGAGCTTGTCAAGCTGTTTCTGAGATTTCAGGTATTAGATCATTTTTAGAATTGTTACGGGTTGCCAAGTAATACTTTTTAATTGAACAAAACTACCTACTTAGAGACTTCCAGAGATTTCCAGACACAGCCCATGTTTTCTAAAATGTCTTTGGGTATTTTAGTTCCCTATACAATCCTTAGATTATAAAGTATTGCCTAAAAACATCCATAATTAAAGTGTGAAAAAGTAACTGCGATATACACAGTTTAGATCTCTCTCTCTCTCTCTCTCAGTTCGCTATCTGTCCATCAATTTCTTTAGTCAAACTTTAAGTGATCCCTCACTGGTTTCATTCTCACAGTGGGTTTCATAAGGCAAGTGGAAAACAAATCTGTCGCCAACAGGGTCGCAGGAGCGGAGAGCAGGTGGCACAGACTGAGAGGAAGTCAAACAGAAAGTGAGAGAGAGGGAGATAAAATGAGAGATTGGGGGAAGTGTGGCTGATGAGGAGACAGAGAGAAAACGAATGTAACCTAGCCGCAACTTTTGGGTCCTCTGGGCTATGAACACACGCAAAGACACTCAAGCGGTCTGGAACTTGACAGGAGCTTCTAGGCCTAAGGAGAAAAAAGTTTATCCCCAGTTTACGTCAGGCCACCAGACTCACGGTGAAACGAGACCAAACAATGCCAAAGTGCAGCTTTGCATAAACTGACAGAGGCAGATAGTATACCGCATGAATTAGTGAGCTGTCTGTGACTGATCAACAAAGGCCCACATAATGTAGCGTAGCATCTTCCTCTTGCACATCCAAAACAAAAGCTCAGAATAACCTCACAGTGGAGAGTCTGCATTACCCGGAGGATCTGTCAATGCTGTATCAAGGGAAAGTGAAGAGTGAGGGTGAAATAAGGTGTGAAAGGACACAGAACTTTCATTGTTTTGTTCAATGTGAAATAATCACCCAAAGGGACTATATATGAGCATGTGGTTATTAGCCAGAGCTGCACGATAAATCAAAATTAAATTGCGAGTAATCTCGTCAGGGAAACACAGTTCTGTGAACAGTAGTAAATCTCCTCTAAAAGTCAGAGGGTGCTCTTACGTGGAAACTCCAAACACCCACAAAAGAAAGAAAAAAATCCCCCATGAAATGTCCTCAATGGTTCGTTAATAAACACATGCTCTTACTGCATTCATTGATTCAACGTGATTAATCACCACACGACTACAGAATAATCTGTATGCCTGATATCAACATTTGTTTTGGGTGCTCTATATGTAGCTAGTTTTAAGTAATCGGAACAAGCACATGTTTTTTTTTCAGTCTGGTCACCAAAACATGGACGTGAGACTCTTATTTTGACAGATAGTTTTAGTTCATTTTATATTTATTATTTTTTTGTGTGAGAGAAAACATACAAAAGCAAGGTTACGAAGTGAACTGTTCATTACTGATATTATAAAACTTACGTCCAAAATGTTTTACATTCAATCAAAAACATTTTTAAGAAAAACAATTGGACAGAACTGAATTTATTTCAAGTCATGAAGAGAGTTTAGACTGAAATAACGCTAAACTTTAAGGGTGATGTTCTCACATATTGTTAGATGTAGCAACAACAGAGCCATACTTCACTCAGAAGTTCTGAAAACAGCTGTCATTACTGCAAAATGATTGAATCATTTGCAATTATGAGTGTGATTTTGCGTAGCTTGTCAGTCTACAAGAACCCTATTTAGTAAACTGCTTCCCATCTGAAAACATGTGCTGGAAATTTTAACTGTTTACAGAACTGGCCTTACTGAACAAATTCTCACACGATCACCTTCTATTAATTGTGCAGCCCTAATACCAGCTATAAGCAATGTAGTATCATGGGTTCTTCAGTGCTAGTGTTAGTTAGTTACAGTAAGGGTGTTGACACAGATCGCAATGAGCCTCTTGCTACAGCCTGAGTGTGATTTCCGGTTCAAGATCCTTTCTCTCTGCTCCCTGTGATTTCCGGTCAATAATCACCACTGTCCTATACATTAAAGGATTTTTTTTTAACTATGGTTAAAAATGTAGTATACCATGTTCTTTAAAATAGGTTGCTTTTTTAGGCGCTAACCAAGCAAGCACAGTTAGAGTCTATTCAGTATTACTTTAAAATACAGAATGAGCATAAGTCTTAAGCTTTGACAGAAATGCAGCCCCAAACCAGGACAGAGAGTACAGAATGTTTCACTGTAGGTTGCATGCACACTTTCAACACTTCCATCTCTCTCCAGCATTTCTTTTTACATGTAGTAAACATCTGGACCTAAAGAGTAAAAAAAAAAAAAGTCTAGTAAAAAAAAAAAACAGTATTTTCTGGCTGTACTCTTTGTATATATGGTCATTATACCACTGAAACAAAAAAGTAATGTTGGCCTAAAATTTGGGCACAGATTTGTAATTTTTATAAGAATCCATGAAGCATAATTGTGGCTCCAAGTTAGGTTAGACCTAAGTAACCGATGTAAAAGAACCAATTAACTCTAAAATAATTCATTAGATTTATTAGTTTATTTAATGTATTCTTTAATTGATATAAATTAACAATTTTAATTATTATTCATAATTAATAATGAGTGCATGGATACTAACTGTAAGATTTGTTAGCACCTGCAAAGCAATTTTGTATTTGAAAGATATGTAATAGATGGCTGAATTTGGGCTGTCAGTGAAAAATCGATTATACATTGGTCCGAAAGTATAACTAGTCATCAAGTAGACCAGGGGTGTTCAAACTCTGTCCTGGAGGGCCGGTGTCCTGCAGATTTTAGCACCAACTTTCCCCAACACACCTGCAAAGATGTTTCTAGAAAGCCCAGTAAGAGATTGATTAGCTAGCCCAGGTGTGTCTGATTGGGGTTGGAACTAAACTTTGCAGGACACTGGTACTCCAGGACCGAGCTTGGACATCCCTGAAGCAGACAGATTTCACATGTGTAGTCATTCATTCCCGTCTATCTTTAAACTATTGTTGGACATCTATTAGACTTTCATGGACATCCCAAATAGTTTTAGCCAAGATGTATTGGATCTATTAAACACAAGAAAAGCTTGTTGTGACAGCCCCAACTTATACTCCATTGTTTCCTCAATGTCAGATATATAGTAAATTAGCTAGTGAGTGTTCACTTTTAATTCTAGACATTTCTTATGCAACCCTCTCCCTGAACCGTCAGTCAACTCATGTGTTACTAAAGCAGTTTATGATATCACTTCCTTCACTGAGTGACCTCTCTTTTTCATTTTACACAGTCATTCTGCCTTTATCCACCCACTCAGCCAATCATATACACCCCCACACAAGCATACGCACATTTCTGTCTAAGTATATCCATTGCTGGCCTTTGGCTCTGTGTGTCTGCTATGCTACTTTAGGGAGCCCCAGTCCACTAACTCTGAATGTCAACAGGAGGAGATGAGCTTTAATATTTCATCATCCTTCCTCCCGCCTTTTACTCCTGCCAGACATTCACAGAATAACATAAACTACATGGCGACAAAATGATTTGAGGGTTCACCTTATCTTTATGGAGGTAAACCGCACCACAAGCACACAAACACACAGGCACACATATAACAAAATCCCCCAAAGACACACATTTTCAGCTCGTTTCCCTCTCCACAATTTTAGAAACAAATTGAACTGCCGGTAGCAATACTGTTCCCCTTCTATCCACCACCCACCGACCACTGTGCATACCGAGCAAATACAGTCCACTATGCAGCACTGCATTTGCAGAGGGGGAGTGAAGAGGAAGAGAAAGTGATAGAAAGGGAAAAAGAGTAAGGATTGATATAAATGATGTGTTGGGTGCAGTGGAGCCCTGGGCGGGTGGGGGCATTGGGATGAGGGTTCGATCAATGGCAATCAATGGTGGGAAGGCCAGACATTCATCTTAATTTCGACTAATTAGGACAGAAGCTCAAAGGCTGGCGAGTGCGAGTGTGCTGTGTGAAGGGAAGGGGATGATAAAAATAAGCTTCTTGTTTACACAGAAGCACTGCTGGTGTGGTAGTTTAATACCTGGTTTGGTAACACAAAGGAGGCATTTTAATCACTGGTGGACAGAAAGCTAATGAAGTCCACTTTCACCTTTTTTGTCCTTGAGCAAGACGCATAGCTCAAGGTCCACCCACAAGGTACTATAACGGCAATTAGCGTAAATGGCTTTGGATTAAAAGCATTAAAGGAGTACTTTTGGGGATGAACGATATGGGAAAACTCTGTTTATGTCTGATATCAACATCTGTTTTGGGTGATTTTATTATAACTAGAAGTAATAGGAATAAGCTGATGAGTTTTCTGTCTGGTCA
>CAIGQQ010029933.1:15148-46987 GCA_903798035.1 Danio albolineatus | reverse complement strand
CCCCGTTTCTCCGGTTGGGGTTCCCGGCAGTGTTAGTGTAGAACTAAGTGCCTGTGATTTAGATGTCAAAGCAGATGCCCTCTGACATGAGCCTGAAGGCAGATCACATCACACAAGAGAACCAGGGCTGGCGGCAGGCAGGTGTGCAATTACTGAATATGCAAGGTAGTGGATATGATCACACCTGTTACAGCACAAGAGTGAAGGAAAAACACTGGCTGCTGGATTCCCACAGTGGATTCCCATGAACGCTTCATACAGTGTGCAACAGTGAACTTTATTCCTGTATATACAAAATCCGCCCCATTAAAGGCTGCTGATTTTGTTTCAAAGGTCTACCACAGGAGACTCAATCACAGCCCCCTGTGCTGCATATTTTGCATGCATCTCTTGTTGAACACACCTGGGGTCCGTTCTTTGTACGTGGGTCACTCATTTAGCTGGATTTGATTATTGACAGTTTGACATGATTCAGTAGTTTCATTCTTTAAAACTCATCTGAGAGTTGTTGTCATAACAACAAGTCTAGCAGTCTAAACCAGAGCTATTAAGAGAGAAAGGGGGTTGCGACAACTACATTGACAACAATGGAAAGTTTTTTCAACAGCAATGCCGGCTCAAGCAGCCTCTCACTAGTTCCCGGAAGTTAGCATTTACAGCAGAGTTACTGCTCAAGATGACACCTAAGATTGTGTATGTAAGATTGTTATCTAACATTATTTGACTTAACCACCAAGCACTTCCTGTAATTATTTGAGTCTACAAGAATCACGAGCCGATCGAACACTTTGGACTTCCTTTGTTAAAACTCCCTCTCTTTCTCTAAATGGCTCTGGTCCAAAGGTGCTAAGGGAGCAGGTTTATTTCATTAACAGAATTAGATCTTTGTCATCTCAAGCAAAGGTGATACTGAAAGTGTGTAGCAACTGCTTATATTTTATTATATATCTTACAATAGTGCATATTGGGGAATATTCATTCATTCATTCATTCATTCATTTTCTTTTCGGCTTAGTCCCTTTATTAATCCGGGGTCGCCACAGCGGAATGAACCGCCAACCCATCCAGCATCTGTTCTACGCAGTGGATGCCCTTCCAGCTGCAACCCATCTCTGGGAAAAATCCACACACACTCACTCACCAACACACACTATGGACAATTTAGCTTACCCAATTCACCTATAGCGCATGTCTTTGGACTTGTGGGGGAAATTGGAGCACCCGGAGGAAACCCACGCAACAACGGGGAGAACATGCAAACTCCACACAGAAATGCCAACTGACCCAGCCGAGGCTCGAACCAGCGACCATCTTGCTGTGAGGCGATCGTGCTACCCACTAGGCCACCGTGGCGCCTATTGGGGAATATATATTGTAAAATTATTTTTTTTAAATATATAAAATCAGAACTTAAAAATAAATAAAGAAACATATTTTTATTGAAATAAAGGCACAAAAGCAGCCACAGCTGTAGTACCCCCAAGGGCTTCAAAGATAATATTTTTGACTAATATGTGTTACTAATTGACTAATATGGGCACTTTTGGTACAAATATATACTTTTAAAAGGTGTCAGTGGACTACATTGAACAAACACGTGCTTTTAAAAAAGGTTCCATCCCAGCATTAATAATGTTTCTGAGAGTGTTTGATAAAAGACATTTACAATATTCTAGCAAAATTAATGAATTCATTTGAGCAATAAGAGAAGCACACAAACACAAATTTTGATACCAGAAGCTGTGGTCTACCGTTTTTGATGTGCTGGAAACCAACCTTCATTTACCATATCTGAATATCTGCCTCGTGCGCATATTACTTCAAATTCCTTTTAGGATGGGTGCAGCTTCCACCTGGATGATGTGACGGCAGCCATATTGCACAAGACTGCACACCACACACCAGCTGATTGGTGGAGAGGAATGACGAAGCCACTTATGATATGGGGATGGTTAGGAGACCATGATGGAAAGAGGCCGATGGGCAGATCTGGCCAGGATGCCGGGGTTAAACCGCTATTCTTCTTGAAGAACATTCTGGGATTTTTAACGACCACAGAGAGTCGGGAGCTCGGTTTAACATCTCATCTGAAAGACAACGCTCACTGAGGAGTATAGAGCCGCCTTCACTATACTGGGGTGTTACGACCCACACAGACCGCAGGATGAGTGCCCCCTGTTGGCCTCACTAACATCATTTCCGGCAGCAACCTAGCATTCCCATGTGGTCTCACTTCCAGGTACTGACCGGGCACAGCCCTGCTGAGCTTCAAAGGGTGACCATGTGAGAGTTGCAGAGAGCTAGCTGCCAGCTAGACCGGAGTAAACGTCTGCTGGAGTAAACTATCCCTTTAACACTGAGAGAAAAAAAGCAAGCACACACGTAACACAAGCAATGTGTTTAGATTAGTCACCATTGGAAATGCTGGAGTTTAGATGCATGCATGCCCAGTGACTGGAATCTTCTGAATTCTTTCTCAAATTCTTTTATCATAGACTTAGAAACAATACATTTTTAAGTAAGTGATTAAGCTGCAGCTTCAATGATTATAAGGCAAGTTTATTTATACAGCACATTTCATACACAATGGTATCTCAAAGTGCTTTACACAAACATGAATAAAAGAAATAGAAAATACAATAATAATATAAAATAAAATAATAATACAAAAAATAAAATTTTAAAATGTGCATTAAATGTGCATTAAAATGTGCGTTAGTTTTTTGAAGTCTCTGTTTCAAACAATGGTATCACCTGTCTTAATATTTGGCTTATTATACTGTGATTTTTATGTGCAGTGTTCTGAGCCTCTTCTAGGGTCAGGGTGACTGTCAAAGCGGCCAATCACAAAACAACAGGGGAGTTAACACCCACCCTTTTGACAGACTGCCTGCCTCCTATTGGGCTAGTTGAACCTGCAGGTTGGCATGCAGGTGTTACGGGACTGGCTGCCCACAGTGGTGAATGACAGCTGCCCAGAGAACAGGTGTGTGGGTCAAACAAACATGACACACACACTCTCTCTCACACACACACACACACACCCAGGCCTCTTAAGAACCTCCCAATGCGGTTTTATCATTGCTAATAAGATTTTAGAGAGATACAGCTCACTCTCATCGTTATTATTATACTGGACTCATTGATGATGGAGGTCGATTGGGGTCCTATGGCATAGGCAACTCATTGAATATAAATGTTGCCTTAGGACTTGTGAATTTAAGTAACACTAGTAAATCAATTTAAAACTGCAAGTAAATGCTGAGGGCTGCTGTTGCTTTCATTCGACTGCAAACACACCATCAGAAATCAATTTTTGTGGGAGCTGCACATATACAATGCAAGTCCTCAAGTTTCAGACCACCATCTTTAGTCTCTCCTATGAAGGCCCTGATATATTTGAAGCAAAATCGAAAAAAAAAAAAAAAAAGAAAGAAAAATGTTGTGACATCCTTAAGAACAAAAGTGCGTTTGGGAAAGCATTTGAAAAGTTTGGCTCTTGCTGAAAAACGACTTCAATTTACCATTGAACCAAGGTGGTTTTGTCATAGTTAGGTTTGACTGCATTTTTAGACACTGAATACAAGTTTACTCTGTCAGCAGCTCTGTTAATAATCCATCCATCCATCCATCAAGGTTGAGATGCGAGTAAACAGAGTTAATTCTTTAACTGTAATTGAAAGAAGCAAATGAATGTTTTTAAATGCAGACCAATAGGCTGGCAACAACTAAAAATCATTCCATTGATGCCACAGTCATGTTTTGGTTCCCTAAAAAAATCTATCAGTGTAGAGGTCTTTAGAGGACCACAGTTTTCTTAAAGAAAATTGATCATTTAAAGAACACTCTAAAGAGCTATTTGTGGAAGATTAAACATGTCTATAATACTCTTATTTAAAATTTTTAAAAAGCTATGCCAGTAGGTTTATGCTACTCAGCTATTAATGACCTAATGCCAAAAAAGAAAAGTGTTATATTTCAAAACCCTGAGTTGAGATTTCATTTTAGTCACGAAGGCTGCCTCAACATATGCAGACCTCGGGAATCAAGCAATTCAAATATAATATATGTAAACATTAGCTGATCAGCTTACAATTCAAGGTTCAATCTTCAGGTATGCTTGCAATCTGTTGGCGTTATCAATCTGGCAACCTGTTTATGTCATGTCAGTGGAGAGGACAGGTGACAAAAACCTTATTCAATATTTAGAATTTAGACCGCTAACCTGGTTCAACCACTAGTTCAACCACTAAACCTAGTTGAACCACAATCAATCCAATGAAATCAAACTTTTGTTTTTTTTATGTACATAGTGGTGCTTGTCATAAACAATACATTTGCGCACTTCGCTATTTCATTAAAATAAATTTGCTCTCATTATATTTAATCATATACCATAACCTTCATTCTATCTTCGAAACTAATTTTCTTCACTTCTAGTCACATGGAATGCCTTTAGAGCTGGGATATCAGTGCATGTCTTGCACTGGAGGATGTGGTTCAATCCAGTATGATACGATTCATATTTGTCATGCGATTCACATTCATCATCGGGTATCTGATGGTGGCTCCGTCATGCAAACTGGCATTCAAATCTTCCATTTTGTTAGCAACAACAAGGCAAATTGGTTCCAAAAGGATTAAAAAAAACACCACCCTCCATTTTCAATTGAATTTGTCATGATACGGGAAAAAAGGACTCTAGTTTCATACAAACTTTAAAGCATCTACAGGACTATAAACATTGTCAAATAAATAAGCCAAGCTGGTTTCAGAACATGCATGTAAACACATTAACTGACAGTTTATCAAGTATTTCATACTGTAAAGCTTGCTCCAAAGCTAAATACTGTATAAAGTGCTAATATATAAATAAGGATGACGAGACTCAGAGTGACACATTGCAGTGGTGTGTAAACCAACATCGCTATGATCAGATACTTTCATAACTACTGTTTTGTCATTGCTACCAATGTATGTCCATGCTGTTATTAAAAGGAAAGCATGCAGCACATATTTACTGTACATATCTCTTTATGCTACTGTCAGCAGCGTGGGTGGTGTCAGGATGACATACCACTGCTTGCTTTATACAAACATTTTTACCCCCAAGCAAAAAACAAAATAGAACCTGGCTGTGAGTGTATCTAACTATTCAGCATGCTTTCTTTTAATGCAGTAAGGATTGATATTATTCTGCAGTTTATGAGACACCGAAAATGCTACATAACACTGTCCCACCTGTATGTATTGTTTCAAAATTCTTATAATTTAAGGTAGCAGTAGAGAAAAGGAGAGCCAAACGGAAAATAAAAGACTGGCGAGCAAGAATGAGATTGGAAGCAGACAGACAGAATAAGCAAGAAAATCTAGGAATGGCCATGTGCAGCTGGAGTGTAGTGCACAGACAAAGACAACAGACTGAGCAAATATTTGAGGTAATGAATACAAACAGCTGGCATTGCATGGACCTCTGTGTATGAGAGGGACTGAGAAACGGAGACTAAAGGAGAAATATAGAGAAAAACAGAAAGAGAGCATGTGATCACACACTAAACTCACACTATATAACAGCATAACATAATAAAGGGATATTAATTAATATTAAATAAATGTACATTAATACATGCACACGTTATTAAAAATCTGTATTCTAAAAGAAACACGTTTAGCTCATTTTACAACTCCCCTATAGTTAAACAGTTGCATTTTCTTAATATCATTGCACCTGCTGCAGCCACTGGCACCAAAGATCCTTGATTATTACGCTGGAATGAGGGTATATTGGCTAGCCATATCAGCCTAGAAAAAAACAACAACAGCATTTTCCGCCAGTCACAATGTAACTACAGAAGAGCTGAGCTTTACATAACAAAATTCCCAAAAATATGTGGTTATTTTTGAGCGAGATGCTAATAGTCTAATCCCAATCAATGATTTATGATAAGCTAAGCTAACATTGCTCCTGCCAGACCCAGAGATCAGTTGAGTGGGTTTAGAAATGATAAACTCAATGGTTTAGCTCAACACTGTAAAAAAAATACAGGGTTCCACTCAATTCATTTATGTTGTCCCAACACAAATCGATTAAGTTAACATAAGTGTAAATTAACTGAATATAAAACAATTAAGTTGTCCTCAAAAAAATCACAAGAATTGTGTTTTTTCGGCTCATTTTAAATTAGTTTGAACAAGTAGCAAAAATAATTCTGAGTATAGGAGACTCCACAAATAACGGAATGTATCTTTCAAATGTATGAGACTTGAACATTCTCAATGGTTAAACTATTGTTATTTTACATTGTATAACCAATCCTACCTCCAACTCACACCATTACTTGAGTCAGAAATTGATCAATCAAACAAGTAGAAAAATACTCTGAAAATGTGGTGTACTCTAGATCAGTGTTTCTCAACCACTTTTCTGGAAGACCACCAGCTCTGCGCATTTTCTTCTTAACCAAACACACACGTTTCAGATCATCATAAGCAGAGACTGAAAGGCCTTAACGTGTGTCAGACAAAGGAGATATCCAAAACATGCAGTGTTGGTGGTCCTCCAGGAACGTGGTTGAGAAACAATGCTCAATAGCGCTCCAATAACAAAAGTTCAATGAAATCAAACAATGAGTAGCAAATATGCACATAACACACATTTTTATCAATACAAAAAGACACAAAATGAGATCCACAAATGAATGATGAAACAAAGCACAAACCATATGCAACATAACAAGATTCTATTCGATTCTGAAGATTCTCCCAACTAAACATGACAATCAAAAACCACAGATAAATTAAATAAATTAAAACAAACCTTGAATTATGACCTCATAAATACCAGACTATACACTTTTTATGTTTTTCTTTCTCAATTTCTCATTCAAAATGCAAATACCTCCATGTTAGATCTCTTTGGTTCAATTTCAGAAAGGGCAGGACTACAATAGAAATGACAGACAAACAAAATGTGGTGCTGTTTATAGCGGTTATAAAAAAATGCCTTAAATTTCACACAACTTCTGGGTAGAACAGCATTAAAAAACCATGTACATCACAAACAGAAACCATCATAAAGCAAAACTAGAACACTGTTATCAATAACTGAGCAATCAATCATGTTTGTCCTGTTTTACGCTTTTTACCATGTTGAATTTTGCAGAAGTAAGGCTTGGAGGAATCTTTCCAATAGTATTTGCTGTATACAAAAATGTCCTCGATCACATGTAATTTCCAAAAGTGAATGGACAACAGGCAAGCATATGTACAAAATGAAAGATTACAAAAATTTTAAATAAGCATACCTATTTCAATTTTAAAATTCTCAGTGTTTCAGGATTTATGATTTATTTAGCATTTTATTTATCCTGCACAAAAAATAAATATGCCACTATTTTACTTTCGTTGGACATCAACATTGTCATCTCTTGATACATTTGTGATTATAGCCAATGCTTTACTCTGCACAATTTATTATCAGTGTACTACTAATTGTTTCATTGCTTGGTTGTCTGTTTGCCACATGAAGCTCAGCTCTGTTTTGCAATGCGCATGACAGGAGCTGCATATGTAACTGGGACCTACACATTTCCGTGAATGAATACGACGTATGATTCCTGCAGTCAGGCTTAAGATGGACAAAAAGAGGTGCACTTCTCTTCACTTTCTTCCTGCTTCTGCCAACACTTTCTCCTCCACTGTTCCTGTCTGCTTTCCTCATCTATCACCAGCAAAGGCTACTCTTATCTATCTCCTCTTTTCCCTCACTCTAACCTTCCCTCCCTCTGCCACCCTGCGCTCCATCCATCCGTCCATCCATTCATCCTTCAGCTGATACCGAGCCAGCGCTCCAATTTAATTCCCCATCTGTGGACTGCTTGAGATATTAGTCCAGAGATGAGATCCGTGACCCTGAATACAGGGGTAGAGGATTCAGTGAGGAGGGGGGCAGAGCAGCCGGGGTCTCCATCCTGAGTTGAAGTCACGTCTCTGGGCTTGGCAAAGACACTGCTGCCTCCCTACCTTCCTGGATTCCCTCCTCAAGTGGCTGGGCTAAATATTTGCCCTCGCCTCATTGCCGTCTGGACATGTCCTCTTTTGCTGAGTGACCGGCGTTCTTCACCTTCACCCCCTCCCTGAGTCCACACCATCTCCAACGCGGCTCTGCAGAAAACACGAGAGCTGGCACAGAGACAGCCGACCGCAACGAAGACTGGGGAAAGTTTGAGCCCTTCACTCAAAACAGGCCAAAAGAGTTCAGTGACCTGAAAAGAGAGGGCTGACACATTCCTGATACACCGGAGGACTGCGCAACACCATCCCTTGCACAGAATCATCACCTCTGATGTTACTGTTAATTCAATTAAAACTTTATAATATATGTAATTTAATATAAATACAAATCATAACATTTAAAAAGTTAGCGTAAAAAATCATATCGGTTTTAGCTTATCAAATATCTTAATAATCCACCAACATCAAACACGAGAATGTCACTACACAAAAATTACACTGTTTTTGCAACTTATATTTAACTAGATGACGTATTTACACTATGTCAGTTATGTCAGTTAGTACTTAATAACTGAAAGAGCTCAGAAAAGGCTCAGATAGAGATGCTTATCCACAGGGGCTAACAAATGAGGACAATGCAAGCAGGCAAGATCAATAGCTAGATTATATAGCTTTAGATAGCTAGATAGAACGATAGAACGGTAGCTAGCACAACATAATGATGACTAGAACGATAGATAGAATGATAGATAAAATGATGGACGGACGGACAGACAGCTAGGACAGAACAAATAGATAGCTAGAATGATAGATAGACAGACAGACAGACAGACAAAAACAATAGATATGAAAGGATATAGAACAATAGAACAATGAAAGGATGAAGAATGAAAGAAACAATAGAACAATAGATGAACAATATATAGCATAATAGAAAGATAGAATGATTGAACGATAACTAGACAGAATGATAGCTAGAATGATATGTCGATCGATAGATAAATGATAGAACTATAGATAAAACGATAGATAGCTAGATAGAATGATAGCTAGATACTAGATAGATAGCACAATATATAGAATGAAAAAGCAATAGAATGGTAGATAGAACGATATAAAAACAAACAGATACATGGATAGATAGAACAATGGAATAGATATTACAATTAACAGAATGATGGATAGAACAAAAATAATAGAGCGATGAATAAAGCGAAAAAACGATAGATAAAACGATAGAACAATGGATAAAAAGATAGAAGATTGGATTGAACAATGGATAGAACAGATGGATAGAATGGCTGGACGGATTGATGGTAGATGGATGGAGGTATGGACGTTCAGACAGTGTTAGTCACAAATGGTCGAGCATTAACTTAGAAAATAGAGTGGAAGCAATCAAAATAAGCTAAAGGACAATAATAAAAAAATTATTTTTGAAAATAATTAATAATAAAAATTGTTTATATATCATTCGATTTTTACCATATACATCAACCAAATTAAACCAGTACAAAATGTAACTTATTAAACTAATTACCTGATCTTCTTGATTTGATCGGTAGGCCCTCCCTCTTTTCCATCAAACAAATTCTCACACTCGTAACATCTTTATGAGAAAAAAGGCCTGTCGATTAGTCTTTGTGGTTTTTGTGGTGCTGCTGAGGAAAGAGAGACGATCAGAGCTGACAGACAGCTCTCTCTGGACCACAAGCAGCTTGTGAAGCCACCTGAATATTCATCGCACTCATTACCCTTTTTTCCTTTTCTCTCTCAAGTCCTTTATTCATCTTGCATTTTCATTGACTTAATTCCATTTAAACAATTCAGAAGGGCAGGATGAGTGGATTCAGGGCAGCGCGAGCACACGCCTAGGGAAGAGCCAGAGAGTATTTACACACACCAACCTAGCCGGATTAATGACACGGTGCCACGATCGCAGAGAGCCAGAGTTGGGGTGAACTTTATGTCTCTGAGGGCCAGTTGAGATTTGCCTACCACACACTCCAACTAATCCATGCAGCCAGCTGACCCCAGCCATCATCTCTGTACATGTGTGCGTGTGTGTCTGTATCTCTCACAGGCACTTCTGTCATCACCGTTTCTATAATCCAAGCTAATTAGGTCCTCATTACTTCCTACCTCCTCTCCATCTCTTTCTTCTTTTGTCTAAACCTCTTTCATACCCCATCATGTGGCACAACAAAACTAAAGTGCTGCCATTATAATCATAAGAGCTGCCTTCTCTGAAAGTATGCAGTGTGGCAGCCTTGTTAATTTGAAAAGAGACACTCTAGTTTTGCCGCAACATTTGATCTTAGTGTCAAACTGACCATGTTTCAGTTCGCACACTTAAATGAGGCACTTTTTACTTGTTTTCTCAGTATCTTACAGTAGTTGCAGCTAGCTCTCTGCAACTCTCACATGGTCACCCACTGAAGCTTAGCAGGGCTGCGCCTGGTCAGTTCCTGGATGGGAAACCACATAAGAAAAGCCAAGTTGCTTCCGGAAGTGGTGTAAGTGAGAAAAGCAGAGGGCACTCAACCTGCGGTCTGTGTGGGTCCTGAAGCCTCAGTATATTGATGGGGACTCTGTACTGCTCAGTGAGTACTGTCTTTCGCATGAGATGTTAAACCGAGATCCTGACTCTTTGTGGTTGTTAAAAATCAAGAGAGCGACATGGCTGCTGTCACATCATTTAGGTGGATGCTACACACTGGTGGTGGATGAGGAGATTCCTCTCAGCTTGAGTATCTTATTATATTAATAATTCATTTAGCTTCTAAGTTCAGTTAACTTTTTGTACACTTGAGAAGCGTACATTTAAAAATCTTTGAGTTTGATTAATAGAAAAGACTTCAAAAATAATTTTAAAGAGATTGGTGGGGCATATTTGAATTTGTCAAAAGCACATATAAATTGATCATATTTTGCATGCCCTTTTTTACCTAATTGTTTGCTGCCTTGCCTAATTCACTTCAAGTTAAATCACATTAAGTAAAAAAAAAAAAATTTAAAAGACTAAAAATTTGCATATGAATAATCAAGACATGAAAGAAATATGAGGGGAGAGTAACACTACTTTAAATTTAGTTTAAAAAATGTCTCTGCACTTTGATATGGTGTTTTGTACAAGTTTTTTTTCTTTTACTGAGGAAAAATGAATGATTACCCTATAATGTTGAAGACACAGTAAAATACACATTACTATTACACTACAAAATCATTATTAATCTTTTATTAATAAAGTCCAGTCAATGTAGATTTTGGTATGAATGATGTAATTATCAATTATAACTTTATAATATAAAATAACTTTTACTTAAGACTGGTGGGGCTGTTACTGCAGTTTAACAATCAACTGTTGCAGAACCCTTTGCAAAGTCTTTAAACTGAAAGTGTGATTTTATTCCTTATCAGACTTTAATCTTATTAACAAAATCTATAATTGTTGCATCCCTGAAGCAGAAACTAAAATAGGATATTTTGTCCTTGACAGGCATACAAACTAAACGTTTAGTGTTCGGTAAACGTATGTGTGTAATTATCTTAAAGTTATATTCATATTTTCATTACTTTCCCAGCTATTCAACTAAATAAAACATTTTCAAAGGTATTTTTATATTTGTTTCGAGAACCCTAACCAACCGACAGCTAAAGTATTTGAAAAATGTTTTTTGTCCTCAAAGTCAAGCCGAGTTCCAACACAGCGTTAGCTGAAGAGAGCACTCTGACTGGTTATTCAGCAACGAATCAAAGTGTGAGTGCAACATAGTGAAGTGATGTAGCAATTAAACAATTCAAGCCAATGAAGGATCACTAACAGGCAGGCTGTAATTTTGCTACATTTCTCCAATATTTGCAATCAGCATTGATTATTAGATTATCAGACATATTTGCACGAGTGAATCCATCAGTGGTAAGCGTAAATTACTGCGATAATGGTACTAAATGGCACTGTTTACACTTTGTCTGTGCACATCGAACGTTTGGTTTCCCTTTGTGAGATAACTACTGGCCCCTGCGGAGAGGAAAGACATGCCCTCATAGGAGCCGATCAAACCAAATATGCTTTTTTGCATTGACAGGTGCCTTTTTTGAATAATTTACTAACGGCCGCGAGCATTTTGTGCGCTGCTTATGCGCCCTGCGCACCTCACGTTTTAACCACCTGCTGCACCTCGTGTTTTTGCCGTTGCGCGCTCTGCGCTCGCAGTTGAGAAGAGTCAACTCTGAGCGGAAAAAGCGTGTTACGTCAGTTGCGTCTTTTGCATTCTCCAATCAAATGAAAGCAGAGGCAGCGTTTTGGTTAAGGTGCCTGCAGTGTTTGTGTTACTACAAAGACTACAAAGACAATAACTACAAAGACTTTTGAAGATGGAGGAGAAACTTGTGGTTGCTCTTTTGAGTTATCCGGTGCTGTATGAATCACAAATCTTGAATATCACAATATTATTACATTTTTTATTATATTATCATCAACAGCAACACTCTTGCACAATACACAGCTGATTCAGTCATTGCTTAGAGACATAAAAAGCACACCGCGCTTCTTTTTTTCTTGTCAGCAAAAACATAACATAACGTAGGAACGTAAAGGTGCATTTGGTGTGATCTGCCCCTTACACAGGTTCAAAACACAACTCTAATTTCAGTTGGCTTTGGTGTGTTCATGTGCTTTTTGGTCCAGACGCATTCCAATGCAAGGCTGAGAACACAGTGGGTTTTCACTTTCAGTTATTTGGTAATGGCTTGGTGTGTCCCGGCCTATGTATAAAAAAGGAGCGTGTTTGTTTTGGTACTTACAAATAACAACATATTTTAGCAAAATTAGCATAGTGCATATTAAGTCACCAAATACTCAAAATACAACACTCATGCACATTTTAAAGAGCACTTTTTTCAATGCCCTATAATTGGGGACATGCCAATTCTAGTCTCTGATCCTGTTTACAATGCACAGCATGCAAATTCAGAAGTGTACCAGTTGCCGTATCATTTTTCTGAATTACACAATCTATCCTGCCTCTTTCCCCCATTGTTTGTTTGCTATTCTCTGCTCAGAGTGAGGCTCCATTAGACAGGCTCCTCTTGCTGTCAGTGTCTCAGTTTGCCGTTTTGCCGAGACCAACTGACGAGCAAAAAACACAACTGAAAACAGCCAAAGGAGGGGTCGGCGCCACGATAAGACAAGATGGCCAAACAATGGGAGCTGCTTGCCTTGCTGAGGGAAGACAGCTCTGGAGAACGGAGTGAAACTGAAGATAAGACGTATGCGTCTGAAGAGGACAGAGATAGTGTAGGCCACAGCTGTCACACTGAGAGAGACAGAGAAAGAAAAGTGATAACCTCTGCTCTGCCGTCCACTCCACATGCCAGAAAATGGCTGCATATGTGACCTTCTGCATCTCTATTGTACTGGAGACTGTCTGTTATACCCAGAACCTGCCCAGCGGACACACAAACACACACGTGGTAGTACATGCATGCAAATGCAGGTAAAAATCTAAACAAGTTTGGTTAAAGAAACCGTAAAATTCTGATATCCTGTTATTATAGTGACACTTGTGGCTGTAAAGAGAACTGCAGCCAACAACACTTTGCTTCTACCCATTGGGAAAATGTGGCTGGGGACACATTTTAAAGAATGGAGAAATATGTGCTTCGGGGGATATAATGGGTGCATTTTGTGTGTAAAATGAACTCTACAGTGTGGTTACTTTTGTATAGACGGCTATTCCGGCATGACTGTATTGCTTGGTAGCTCACCATGAATGATGCCAGGCTTGGAAGGCAGAGTGGACGAGGGTTCAGCAAAGGATGTTGAAAAAAAAAAAGATAAAATGAAAAAAAAAAAAAAGATTTAAAAAATATATATAAAAGTAGTGTTGGTAAAAGCATACTCTTCTAATTTTGCTTTTGAAAACACTATCGGTCAGGTTTAGGGAAGGGGAAAGTGGGTAATTCGATAAAAAGCTGATTTATTATGCGTGACAACAAGCTGACCAGCCTCTCACATGGGGGCAGAAACATACACTGCATCTTCTGGTAGATTTATAACAAATGGCGCGTGTGGGAGCCATTTATGGGTTGTAATTTTCTTTCACGCCACTAGAAGGCGTATAAGGTATTTATGCTCTGCTAGCGGTGACCTTACTGCGTAGAAGAGGTCAAACAAACACCTACAGCACGTTTAAGAAAAAAAATGTTTTGCATTTCAGATTGTAATGAAATGTATACAGCGCCCTCTAGTGGATTTCTATATAAAAATAAATAAATAAATAAATAAAAAAACTGCAAGAAAACATAGCCCAGTGTAAGTATTTGTCGATTCTTAAAAATGTAGCCCTGGGCACATATTTGCAACGAGCCTGCGCTAGAATCAGCACAATTCAGTGTCCTGATAAACTCACAGCAAAGAACTTTCACATACTTTGCTTAGTTGTTAAAATAATTTTGCAGTAAAAAAGTGATAATGTTCATCCATAAGCTGTCCATTCTGCTGATATCGATGTTTAGATGAATAGGCAAATCTGTTCTGCACTTTTTACAGTCAATAACAAAATAAACACACAGGAAAAATGCCAGCAATGAGAAAACAGCAGTTATGAAAGCATCTGATCACAGCAATATGAATTCCACTCTGCAGCTAACTTGCATCATGTCTACAGTTGATGTAATTAAAATAACACTTATAACAGCTAGATTAGTTTATTAATTTAGTAGATTAGTATTGTAGTTAAACATATTTGGAGACTATGACTATATAGGCCTGTCAAATTGCTACTAATCCTTATCTTGAACACTGAAGAAGCCTTTGTTTTCCTTCCACGATTTTAACACAAGCAAAAAAAAATTAAAAGAATAATTAAAAAAAAGTAATACAAATAAGTTAAACAGAAGAGGGATTAATTAATTAATTAAGAGTGACTAAAACTATTTTGAATGTTCTGATGCAAATAATAATAAAAAGAGAAATAATAATAACAATTAAATGGCAATTAATATTAGAAAAATAATCAAGTCCAACAATATCATTAAATAAGAATAATTAAGCTTTATCAGATGCAAGAAAATATTTTAGTTTATATTTTTCAGTAAGAATATGACAAAACACGTTTAATACATTAATATTAAAATTTGTAGACTAGAAACTAGAAATCTGAAAAGCATTTTATTGTAAAACCGCTCAGTGTACAGTATTGTTTTACTTAGAACCCTTTTTTCCAGAGAACATGGGGTCAATTATCAACAAAGACCAATTTTATAAAATCTTTTGAATTACTTTTAGCAGAATTTATTTGCACTTTAAATACGGAACTTAAATGAAGTTAAAAGATCTTGTTGAAACAAACCAAGCTACATTTTATAGCAAAACTTTTCACTAAATGAGTTTATAAAGAAATGAAATGCATTAACGAATCAGCTCACTTGTTAGTTGTTAAAAATCTGTATTTGTATAAGACAAAAAAATCCTTTTGGTGTCTCATAAACTGTTTTCTCCACAATAATACTGTATTTTATTCTGTTTATGAGCTTTTATCGGATCTTTTTCTCACTTCACATTTTCAGATGAGACTGTGTAATGCATTTGAATACTTTTTAAGGACACCCTGAAAGAGGTCACGACCACACGCTGATCACGAAATGGGCCGGAGGATTGTGTCACATGCAGATTCTGACAGAGAGGACACACAGTATTGGTCCCGCAGGGGCTGCACTGATGGGTGCTGGGAGATGGAGATCTTTGAAAGAGAGAGCACGAGAGTTTGCCTTTGGACCTGAGCATGTAGATGCCCACCCGCACACTCTGCCACAGCCCCTGGCTCTTGTCGCTTTCCATCAATCTGCGTCCCCTTGATAAAAATAGTGCTTAAAACAGTAGCCCACAGCAACAAGCAACATCATGACCAGAGACCCTGGACCCTTATGCCTGGGAATGGCCTCATGCAGCAATCTCTACTCCCATCTTTCATTTTAGCTTTCGATTTCTGCACAACTTTTGCACATTTTTGAACAACATAAACATCATTAAATATTTATTAAGAAAAGCACAATGTAAATGCAAGTAAAAGTGTCTACTTTGCTGTTTGAAATAGCTTTCGTGAAAATAAAATGTTAAAAAGCAAATACCATCTTGACCGATATATTTATGTAAAATAAAAACAACATATTTATTAAATGATAAAAAAATAATAATAAGTGATCATACTATATTTTATTTAAAATACTTCAAGCTGGCTAAACGGTGGTTTGAAAAATAATGCACAGCAAAATCTAAAGTTTTAAATTGACAATTATTAGTATTTGGGCGCTGCACAGTGATTCGTAATCCTTAAAAACTTTTAATATACATAGTCTTTTAAAATTTTAAAAAATATATATTCATGCTCTAAATACAGTATACCTGACATGACTTGGGATACATCACTGTTATAGTAAAGCACATTTTGCTGGTTGTGTTACGTAAGTAAAACGAACATCACGCGATTTGTTTACGTTTTTTACGATTAAGTTGGCCAAATAGAAATTCAAACATGAATTCCAGCAGGAAACAGTTTTATACAACCCTAATCCACCTAAAATCATAGTTCATCCACAATAATGAAACGCCGGAGAATTATAACAGGCCTCCGCATGATCGAAGTCTTACAGACCACTATTTCAGTCCCAATTATGATTCCCATGTTAAATGGTACTTTTGGCATCAAGCAAATAAAATATGATTTTTTACACCATGTATTAACCTCTTCCTAAAATACAAAAGCACATTCCTACCTGCAATTCAGCAGCATCCAGCGTTGTTTCACCTGGATTGGGACATCCACCTGTGACTTCAGGCTTCTCACGTGTAGTTGATTGGCAAACACTGTCCTCTAGTGGCCAGCTTTGGCTTAAAGCTCAACAATATTATATCAGGTTGCCCTGCTCTTTTAACCATGATGCACTTAAAGTTATGAGCATTTAAATAAAGTTCAACTTCACACGTTTACAATTCACGGAAAACTACGTATATGAACACAAAGCCAAATCTAATTTATGGAAAAATAATAAAAACGCTAATATAAATTAACAAAAAGTAAAATATATATTAGTAAACTATTTTTTGTATTTATAAAAAAATGCATGTGAATGTTCCACAGCGGCCCCTCATTTGTGTCTGGCGTTCAGTGCGGACACCCCACCTCACTCTCAGGACCCCAGCCAGGGAAGATGGCGGCGCCCGAACAAATCGCCGGGGAGTTTGAAAACTGGCTGTACGAGCGGCTGGACTCGCTTCAAGTGGACCGAGAAGTTTACGGGGCTTATATACTCGGGGTGCTTCAGGAGGAAGAAAGCGATGAAGAGCAAAAGGACGCTCTTCAAGGCATCCTGTCAGCTTTTCTGGTCAGTGCACGCGCATTTCTGTGCACGCTCACCTCAGCTGTCAGGATCTTTCACGCGAGTGGCATATCCTCTTGAGGATCCTGTAAACTCAAAACACTGCTGTAACACACTCATTATGAACACAAAAGATGATCATCTATCATAAACTTTGTTTTATTCATTTATTTGAGCAGTAAATGTGTGAAAGATGATCAAACGCCTGTTGCCATTGTCAGGGGTTGATTTCAGTATTATTCATATTATTGACTCAGAAACAAATTTACATTTTGTTGTCACATATGACACTTTTATTCGAAACTATTGTGGATGTAGATTTCCATAAGCTGCGTGGAGACCGTGTAACCGTCAAAAATACAATCGTTTGCAAGAACATTTAAGACTTGTTTTAAAACGGAGTTCTCTTTATTTTGATAGGAAGAAGAGACGCTTGAGGAGGTTTGCCAGGAGATCTTGAAACAGTGGACTGAGTGCTGTAGCAGATCTGCAGCAAAGAGTAATCAGGCGGATGGTAAGTTCAGTGTTGGCATTAGAAAAGGAACTGATCGGGATAATGCTGTGAGCGTGGTGCACTTCTATGCCCGTGCAATATTTATAACTCCATTGCATAACGTTCATCGCAATGCATGTGCTGTGAAATCTTCACACTACGCGTATACTGTATACTACACAACATTCCTACCAGTCATTCAGCTTGTGGTGGCATTTTTTTATGGATGTTAAATTTTTTAAATGACAATAAAGACTCATACCATACATTCATAGTGAAGACTTTGTATTATTTTATCGTGAAAGTGAAAATATAAATATATTAAATATTTCCATTTTATATATTATCAGTTTATTATTTAAAAAATATTTTTTATTATAATTTATCAAAGCGTTCTGACAAAAGTACAGTGCTGTTTCCAGGCATTTTTAACATTGTTTATAATGGGATATATCTTTTGCAACAAATCAGAGAATTCGATTTTGTTCTATGAAGAGTTTGTAACGGTCTGACTGGCTAAGGGTGCCACCTTTACATTTAAAAGTAAAAATAAAAATAAATTTTAATAAAGTCAGTGCTACATAGGATATACTAGTAGTGCAGTACTCAACCAGTTTGAATTGCATTGTAATATTATAAAATTTTCCCTCGTTACAACATCAAAAATACGAATAACGCTTCATACGTATTTTACAGCACAACAAAAGATAGATGCAAAAACCTCTAATGCTATTTGATATTTTCTTCTAAAACGAGCATTTTTCTCAGACTCCTGTTTGTAGGCTCGACGAATAGGTTCTTCTTGTTGATTTTAAAGTGAAAAAACTGAACATAAACATAAGGCTGAAAAAAAAATATCATTTTAGGAAAAAAATTCAGACAGCATTTAGGTTTTTGCATTTGCATTTTGCATATATTATTAAAATGCAGTCTTGTTAAGACTTCTTTTAAAAACGTTAAAAAAAGAAAATCTTCCTGACCATAAAATTTAGAACGAGACTTTTAATATTTTCTTTTTAAACATTTCATTTTAAGTCATCTTGAAAACATGCCTCATGAAATGTTTGACTGTTTTTGTTATTTTTAGATTTTTTTTTTTAAAATAAGTTTATTTAATGAGTGAGTAAATAATGCATATTCCAGACCATGTACAGCGAGTCTATAATGAATGTTTATATTCAGCCTGTCAGGTTGATCCCTGTTGTAGAACAGCCCAGGACATTTGCAAGTCCTCATATTGATAAACAGAGAAGCAGCTCCTGCCACAACGATGTTATGCAGTAAGAATCCAGTTTTTCAAAAAAATAAAAAGTGTGATATGCTTTTCTTTTTGTTTTCAGCTGAAGTTCAGGCCATTGCTAGTCTGATAGAGAAGCAGGCACAGATTGTGGTCAAACAGAAGGAGGTGTCAGAAGATGCCAAGAAGAGGAAAGAGGCTGTACTGGCCCAATATGCCAATGTTACAGATGACGAAGAATATCCTTTTAATGCATATATGCTGCAGTGTTGCCTTCTTTACTTATTTCTGACCCTCTGTTGAGAACAAAGAATCACTACCTCCCTTGTGTTTCCTTAACATTTGTACTGAAGCCGAAGAGGAGGAGCAAGTCACAGTGGGGATACCCAGTGACAAATGTATCCTTTTTTTACACCATTGCTCTTCGGTCTCTCTAATGGAGCATCTGGATCTCAAGAATAAACTGATGTGTCCTAAAAACTTTAAAGTCTTGGTGATGCTGAGGCTTTTGCTTTAGTATGTTGATGTACAGCCAAATGAAATGAAATATTGAGTAGGGAACAGGGCTTTGTTTCATCATTCCCCCAAAGCAAACTAACAGTAAGAGGGACGTGGAGATGAATATTGTGGCTAAAGACGTGAAACTGACATCATCAAAGTACCACCACTACGAACACAGAAGCAAATGGTCAGACTTTGATTGAAAATTACCAAAACAGACATTTTCTTTTAGTGGATTAACTTGCACCTTAACAAATGTTCACCTGAAGAATGACAATGTGTGATTTCACACAGACTTTAAAGGTATAGTTCCCCTAAAGATGTGTTGTTAATTACCTCACCCTCAGGCCATACAAGATGTAGGTGCAGTAACTGAAGATTAGAAGATTAAAGAAGTTTTTTTCCTGACATTGTGGTCTTTGGTGACTTCACAGACTTCTTCATAAGACCTGAATGTATTATCTGGAACAAGAGTTATTTTTTTAGATTATTATTATCATTTTAACTCTGAAAGTTGAAGAGGTGGTAGCTGCTTACTAGAATTTTATGAGTAGCCATGGTCTCAACAAAAAATCTGTTCTATTTTATTAAGAGGGTGGTTCAACATCTAGGATGGACTGAGGATAAATAACTTAAAGCAAAATGAATCTTTTTGGGTGAACTATCCTTTTAAATAGTTGAGTACCTAGTACAGATAGAAGAACAGGTGCAGTATCAGCACTGATTAAAGCCTTATCTGCATCTGGTTAACTATTCCCTTTACTGCAAGCCCCAGCCCTGTTCAAAAACACCAATGTGGAGGATGTGTTGAACCGCCGCAAACTGCAACGTGACCAGGCAAAGGAAGATGCACAGAAGAAAAAAGACCAGGACAAGATGCAACGTGAAAAAGACAAACTCTCCAAGCAGGAGCGCAAGGACAAAGAGAAGAAACGCACACAAAAGGGAGAGCGCAAGAGATAGAATATAAACACACAGGAAAACTGCAGGAAAACCTTTGTACACTACAAAACCAAGGTTATTTTACCTAGAGGAGAAAACTACAATGAGACCTCAAGCAAACAATCTCCTAACTAATAATGTTATAACATATGCATCCATATCCTGTTTTAGGTCTGATATTGTTTGATAATATATGGCCTAATGAGCTATTTTATCAGCTTGTAACAAACCAGCAAACAGAGCGAGAATTTTGCCATGACCCCATTTTTTTTACAGGTGCTAACTGCTATGCTACTTGTTTTGGTTATTATTTACGTTGTATTACCTTACGTTGTTCTAAACCCACGAGACTTCCATTCATCATAGGAATGCAGATGAAGATATCAAACCTGAGAGGCTGATGTCCCAACAGTGGAAGTCAACCAAAACCTGGAAGCATTATAAAATTTGTAACAAAACAAAAAAAATCCATATTAATCAAACTAAAGTCTTCAGAGGAGACATAATCACTTACTATAAAAGATGAAATGAATAGATTAAATTTAAGATTTATTATTACATATTATTGACAAGTGAACACAGGAGAAGCTCAACAACACCTGCTTGACCCACAAGAACAAACCTCATGGGTTCTTGCAAACACAATTGAGCATCTGTGACCTAATTTGAACGCAATGTTTGTAAATGAATGAAACCTTCAGTTTAAGTCTGTTAATCATATTAAGTGACTGCGTCTAATACAGATGTAATGTTTCATCTCATTTTGAAGAATTAGAGTTTTGGTTGCTCAGACTTGCACTGGAAGGACAAAAATCTGTTGTTTCATTTTTTACAAAAATCTTTATTTGCAAATAGTAAATAGATCATTTGGATTTTTTTGAGAAACTAACCCTTTACCGTAACAAAAATCCATCAAAAACATGTTCAAGTCATATTTCAACCCAAACATCTAAAATTCTATTTAGTTTAATGACTTTTTTACCCTAAATCTCAATTCATTTAACCAAAATTTTTAAGGCATAAAGATGTGACTTGCATGTTTTACTTTAAGATTCACTCTTAAACGGTTACCAGCAGATAATCAACACAATATTGTCTAAAATATCTTTAATCTTACTTATTGCCCTGAGGGTTTTCAAAGTCTGTGACTGGGCTTTTTTCCTCTCTCTCTCTATCTCTCTCCATTTAATACATGATAACTCAAGATACAAAACTATATTTATTGAGCTCACAAGCTTTTTCACAATAACACGAAACCAATAAAAGCCTTCTTGTTGTGTAGCAATATATGGAGAGGGCTAAGGGATGACCCAAAGACATAATCACAACTGCTAATCATTGGTAAATGGGGACAAGTGTAGTTGTTTGTTTAAAGTTTATTTTGGTGTCAACAAACAGCTGTTAGATGTTTCTGTATTTTTGTTATAGAGCAGTTAACTTCTAGAAGGGTATGTTTGTGTGCATATACATGATAACTGTTCGTTTGAAGCTGCTACATTTTGTGCCAATACCTTTGTAGACTGCCTTCACATATACTACAATGGGCTGCACTGTAGGCAAAGCGATATCTCTCAAACTTGTCTAGTAGCTAATACGATCAAGTGATTTAAGATTTCTATTAGAACTACAATATTTAACATTTTGTATGCTAAAACATCCCAAATTGGTACAATAAATTGAGCTGTGGAAAGTATTGCGTGTTTTATGAATGAATTGTTATTCATGAATCACTTGTAACAAAGTTCTTTCCAGACTTAATAGGTTGAATGTATAAATCATATGTTTTTATATGAAGGACATTTAAACTAGTTGCAATTCCATGAAGCCTCTCTTACTTTCTTGGATGCATCAAATGAATGCTTATTTAGTGTGTCTAGTGTTTTTATGCAGTACTCTCAACATGTCATGGAATTATTCAAACAATAGTCTCTTAACCTGAGCTACATCATTTTTAGTGTCAAATATACTTTATAACTATACTATATGTTCACTGTGATATCTGGTGAGTGCATGAACATAATGGCTAATCATGGTGTTCAAGAATCCACTCAGCAGCACTCAAAAATGCTGTTATCATCATATTTTTACATTTCGTACCAGAGCTGGTACCAGATTCTGACAACACCTGTGCTGCAACCCAGCATGAACACCTACTGCGTGGTCTCACACCTTGACCAAATTCTTCAAAAGCAGTATCTTTCCCTAAGATAAGAAAACTTCTCTTGAAGTCTACTGAATAAAAATAGACCTATGCTATTGACCTTATTCTTCAATGCGGAACTGCGGAAGTTTTTCTGATTGTTTTAGAACGTCCAATTCAGTTGCCTATGGAAGAAATGACTAGGAATAATACAGCAAAAACGGTCAAACTACTTGTTCTACAAAAAAGTGTTTGCATGACTATACAGACAAAGCAGAAAAATATAATAATAAAATATCAGTTTGCAACATCAAGCAGAGTAACTAACTGTTTTTAATGTCTAAAAATATATGGAAGTAAATGAGACTGGAAGTCTCGAGCCAAAAAGATTCCAATGATGCGCCCGCTCATACATGAAGAATAAGGTCAATATCACCACTAATGATGCCGCCCCAATATACATTTTAAACACAGAAGAAGAAATGAGAGGAAAAGCTAAAAAAAAAAAAAAGATGCTAATATTTCCTTAAATGATGTTCAACGCATAAATCAGTTAAAATTTCATGAAAATTTAAAACATGCATTATTCCATGAGTAATGAGTAAAATATACTGCAAAATTACCGAATTAGCATTGATTAACACTATTTTGAGTAAATGTTTAAAGAGCCCCTATTATACGTTAAAAAGGGTCATATTTTGGTCTTGGGGGTCTCCAACAACAGGCTAATATGCATGCATGGTCAAAAAACACTTTCATTGTATTATAATTAGCATTTATTTTTACCTCGTTATCCCAGCGACTCCTATATGAATCGTATGGTCGACATCATTCAGCGCGAGAGAATGCCCACCACGGCTTATCAGTATTGAAGTAGTCACAGTGTGTGTGTGAGCATATCTGCTAACACTCGTTTTTTCCAGGAGTCGCCTGTATTTCAGACACCTCACCCCCGAATCTAACCCCCCGGTCTCCCAGCACATTGCTCTATTCTTAACTATAAGTAAAAACAGCGACACACATTCAGTATTAATGCACACAGCGGCAAAAGCTGAACCATTATGAAACAGGGCCACCGCACGTGTGTAAGAGCTGATGTAGCCATAGCAACGACAAACAGCAGAGGAACACGAGCTCACAAAGGCATTTTAATCCGTAAACAAAGCGGCACGCGTCACGTTTACAACGTGCTTTTAGACGCGATATGAGAACAAGTTAACCAGATACACTACAAGCGGTTAAAAGTTACAAAACACAATTAAATGCATCATTTACAAACTGGAGAAAACAATGATGCAACTGATTTAATCGCACGCACTCACTTGTTGGATAGCAGGCCAGGGAAATGTCCCGCTGTTTCCTGTGGCTAGTCCGCCCCTGCATACATCAAGTCTTTTCTGATCCTTCCTTTAACAAACGATCGATCAACGAATCCTCCGTTGTAAGCTTACAGATTTCAAAAGCACTCCTCAGAGGGCACAGTCTCGTCTGTGGTTCATTTGCACACTTCTTATAATATCCAGCTGAGCATAGTGCTCTTCTCTGTGTTGCCAGATGTAGCTGACTGATTCCAGTCCAAACCCTATCTAAGGTTTTTACCTGCACAATCAAATTCAAAACCGCCCAAATAGGCAACGTTTGCTCGCCGCTGTGGTTTGTGGGTGGGGTTGGTGGTTTCGAATCTCACGGGGCTGCGCGCGCACAAATGGGCGGGGCTTATGTTTCATGTTCACGTCATGCCGAAACAGCTAAAGACTCGTAAGCACAGCGACTCGTTTGAGGAACTATGAGTCGACTCTTTTATGGATGAATCAATAGTTTTAAACACTGTGCACTTTCCGATTTAAACCTTAGCTGGACATTTCACTTCACTTAGAGCTGTGTTACACACTGCATACAAGCTCATTTTCAAAAACCCATAATATGGGCTCTTTAATAAACATTCGTGTTAAGCACCAGTCTTTGAGTTAAGAGATTTACTGCTGTTAGTTTAATTGGAAAACTTGAACAAAAGCATTGAAACCATACAGTACGAGTACACATCATATGAACAATGTTAGCCTTTAAACGTGTCATTCACATCATTTATGTCAGTCCATGAATGACGGTACTCTCAGCTACTCCACACATCCTCAAATGAGTTACATCACAGACAGATTGACCACATACACACACTGAAAAATGGCGACTGGAGAGTTCAATTCAGAATTTAGATAAACAAATGGTGAATAAATAAACTCACATTCAGAATTCACTAAAACAAAAGACAGATTTAAGTGAATGATTTGTGGTTGTTATTGCTTATCCAGTAAGATCACTAAAACAAGTGCTGACGCCAAGAAAATCTTGCTCAAATAAATAATGCCAGGACAACATGAACGCGTCCTACTGGTCATAAATACTGTTTTTGTGAATGCCTAAAATGAGCTGAGGATCCTAGGTTGTAGGAGACACTAATTAAACTGTCAAAAGACCTTTAACTCAAGTAATTGTTTCCTCTGTAACTATTTATATATTTCTCAGTCGACATTTCTGAGGCAAAAATGTGATCTTCCAAAGTCACATGTCTTACTCTTTTCACACATTTGGTTTCATTATCAACAGTTAAAAGGTCCCTCTTGTGAATTCATCTCTCTTACTGTCTCTTCTTAAATCAATCTTATACGGTCTCTCTCTCTCAAATCATTTTGTTCTTACTGGCAGTTTTTCTGGGATCCTTGGACAAGTACCTCAATGCTGATCTTACTGCCATAATTCCATGTTTTTGGAGAATCTGATTGGTGCTTTCCACAGTAGACTGATAAATATTAATGAACTAAGAATTCCATCTGCTGCCCACAACTGAGCCTAATGTGTTACTATAGTGGAATAACTTAAATAACTTATTCATTCCTCTTAAAATGCAACCTCATCACCTTTTAGAGCAGAACTCTCCAAGCAGTTCTGCTCAGGACTGTCTGGGCCTAAAGGGGAGCAGGTACCTTTGTCATGTTCCTCCTCTTGGTAACTGCTTGTTTTGGGCAAAGTCATTTGTAATGCACACCAAAGAGCAGTTCTGGCCTTTCTGGTGCTGCTGCACAGGTCCTTCACTGCAGATGCCAACAGAAGTATCTCTGTGAGATTTGAAAAACAAAAGAAATGCTTTGATGAGGAAGAATGTTTTTAACCTCGAGGCAAAACATTATCAACAAACACTGAGGCATAATATCGTATATCATTATAGATTTTTCATTTTTTAACAGAAGATACACCTCAACTAAACAAATGTTCTGTTACTAAGTAGTAAATTAATGCTGAGCTAGCTGTGTTACTTGAACCCTTTTCTTAGATGGCAATTTTTAAATAGGATAAAAACGAAAATTTCTCTTAAAGTTCATGTCAATCTTTTGTGCACATGATTTGGATAAACTACAACAGATAAACAGCTGTAGATCTCATGATTTCAAAAAACTTAATTAAAACAGCTCAAAAACTGCTGTGTAACAATATGTTTACCTCTAGAAAACCATTCAGTTTTTATCAACCTATTTGTGAAAGGACCATTTTAACAAGGACATTTACAAACCTTGTTATCTTCACTTATCTTATGATTGTGGCTTCCCAATGATTCATTCATTTATAGATGTGTACCTGCTGCCTGAGCTTATGTTAAAGCATGATGCACTAACCCCTGTCCTCTCTAAAGAAGGCCGCCGGCTGCCTCTGTCTGTTGCTAGCATTGATGAATTCGTCCTTGCGGCGTGCCTGAGTGATGTAGATGACCTCAAGATGCCTGTCCAATGTTGAGCTGATATTAGCATGAAGTGGAAAACTCCGCAACTGTTCCATCTTCCCCAGCAAACCTGTCACCTACAAACACAGAGCATTACTGCATTATAATATAAATCTACATGACTGATTTAGATATAATCTAAATGACCATGGCAGAATTCTAAAATATAAAAAACATTTTTTCACTTTTAGTTTTATAGCACATTAAAACAACAGAGCAACAGTTTTTAAACTTTCCAACTCAATTTACCCCAAAGATGGTTGCTTTGTGAGAGACTATATATTTTCATAAATAAAGACGTTAAATATGTACTATAATATTTACAAATATAAATTTACTATTAAACTATGTATGCCAAAATAAATCATTTTATTGATTATTTCATAATCATGATTTCATAAATTTAACTGTTTAGAAAACACAAAAACGCAGTAATATAAGTCACATATATTTTAGTCTTTTTTTTTTTACATTTCTGCTTTGTTGGTAAGCTCACCAGCACCCTCTTGTGGTCTTTATTTGAAATCTAAAGAAAAATATACAGAAGACTGACTTTTGCCTGTTCACGCAACTGGTCCACAATGAGCCTGTCCACTCTGGAGGGGTTTGAAGGCATTTTGGGTAAGCTGCTACTGGTCACCACCATAGACACAAGTTTTCCCAGGTAAGTCTTTGTAAGAGTAGATTCCGCCTGACAGAAAGAATACCGTATTAAATCAGTTTATTACCTCATTATGCTTAATTTGTAAAAGATTCACAAGCATATAAGTTTAGTTCCATAGTTGATCAGCACAACAGTTCAGAAGACACAAGATTACTGGAGTCACTGCAGAGTTTTAACAACAGATTTAAAGTGTATTATTTACATATTTTTGAGGCCTGCAACTATGAGTATTTTAAAGCATTTAGGCATAAGAAATTGTACCATTTGTAACTTGCTACTGATTAATTTGATGGAATTATTATTTATACAATTAAAAATATGCAGTATTGCTTCACATTTAAATGGTTGTAGATATTTATTTATATTTTAAAAACGATTCACTCCCCTACAGAGTCTTGGCAATCATTATAAAATTATATATTTCAAGTCATCTGATGAAACTGTATTCATATTGCAATACAAATTGCAGAAAAACAAAATATCGCAATGTTACATTTTCCAATATCGTGCAGCCCTAGTATTAGATATAATCCATAAATCATTTTTAAATACTTTTTAGCTATAATACATGAAATCTGACACAAACAGAGACACTTACTCTCTTTCTCTCTTTTTCCAGCATCCTCCATTGCTCGTAACATTCCTCCAGGTAAAAGTGTAGCTGACTGTTGGGGCTTCCAAGTGCTTTGCCAAGCTTAGGCAAAGTCATAGCAGATAGAAACCCAGAGAACAACCCATCTCCTGAAGCTTGGCTTAGCCCGGCACATTCTTGTAAATAGAGGCTGAAGGGTGAAATATCTGCATCTGGTAGACGTTCATTCACATCAATAAAAGGCACAGAGCAGAAGGGCAGTGAAGGCTGTGAATGAATCTGGTGGTATTGGCTTTTTCTAGGATCACCCATTTGATATAGGAATGGGAAAAGGTGTGATGGTGTGGTTGAGTTTGAAGTTGTTCCGTTGTGTCTTACTTGTCTTCCGTACAAACTGGCCAGCCCCTGGTATGGATTCTGCAGCAGTCCAGCTTTTTTCTCTGCCTCAGGAAGTTTGGGTTTCATGCTAGATCGTGGAGTAAAGCGACCATCTAACATAAGGCCTGCAGACAACCTGTTGTTCTCTAGCTGGAGATCAAAATCTGAAATGTCCATTTTTCTTGCTGCCTTCCCTAAAGCCTCAAGATTGACCTGGCCTATTGCACCATGTAGATTTACTGCGTTCCCTTGACTCAGATCAGTCGGGACTCTCCCTGTGGGCCGGAACAACTGCTGAGAAGGAAGTAATTGAGCTGACCCAGCTGTGGTGAGATTTGCAAAGCCCTGTGATTCATTTCTGCTGCTGGTTTTTGCTGGAATCTTTGCTTGGATTTGATAATGGTTTGGCTGGATTGGGTGAAACTGCTTAACACTGGTTTGAGTTATGCCACTTCCCACTGGGCTGGTTTCTTTTATCGGGTACATGGCTGGTGGTATGACAGTAGGCGAAAAAGGTTTAGATGACCCAAACCCTAAAAATTCATTTGTGTTATAATTTTTTTGTAAAAGAGTCTTTTTATCCCCTGCTTTTCCCCCTCTTTGCTCCAAAAGGTTGCGGGTCACCTCTTTCTTAAAATTTGGTTTTTGAGCAATAAGCTCTGACATCCTTTGAAAAGGATGACTCTTCTGCTCTGCCATGATTTCTTCATAGTTCCTCTGCGTTAAAAACCCGTTCTGGGATGATTCTTTGCTGTAGTTCATATCCTGCTCTGCTAACAGAAAGGCCAGCTTACTGACATCCTGGACAGAGAAGGGTTGGACGTTTCGTAGTTTATCTCTGTTCACCGATGAAAAGTCATGAGATGAATTGAAATAGGACTCATCTGAATTTTGAGAAGAATAGTAGGGGTTGGCTGTGTTTATATAATCGGATGTAGAGTTAGTGGGGTTGAAGTATCCCTCTTCTTTGTCAGGTGTAATATACTCAGGTTTCCTGGTCGTGTGTGGTGGGGTGTTCAGGTCTGGTGGGCGAGGGAAATCTTGAGTAGAAAATATGTCAGCCTCTCCATTACAGTAAGAGAAATTACAAGGAGGATCAAAGCCATTGAAGTTCTGAAGTTCTTCCCACTGATGAGATTCTCTACCCGAAGGTTGAGGGCAGACATTGGTGACTGGTTTAGGATAAATATTGTTTGACGGGAATCCAGAAGTTGGTGGCATCTGCATCTCATTGTTGAAATACTGCATGTTGTTTTCTCTTAACTTTGGAGACCATACACCTTTTAAACTAGATGGTAGCCTGCTAAAACAATGTTAAAAAACAATATGATATATTTGTATGTATATATGTACATGTGTTTGTTCATCAAGTCCATGCATTCCATACATCAAATTTAAATAAAACGTATTAATGTTTTTACTGTAATTATAAAATTAATAAGTTGCCATTATATTAATACGAAACATTTATTATACATATTATTCATATAATAATATTAAACATAGTATTCACATGATGTTCTGACATTATAGCACTGCTATGTCAGTGGTGGAGATAACTCTTTACAGGGTTTTATTATTTACAAATCAAATATTGACAGCTTCCACAACAAATGCAAATTTATTTCAATGCAAAGGGCAGTAACCTGTGACTTTTGATGAGGAAAGTGCAAATGAAAGTGCAACATCCAGTCATAAGAATAGCAATTACTCTATAACTTAAAATGTCACAGAACTTGGCAAATTTTGAAGAAATAAATCATTATCAAATTCATAAATTGACCATTAAACGGCCAAGACTATTTAAACAAGAAGTCTGCACATTCTCAGTGGCACAGTACACATACTCAAACATGTGAGGCACTTCACTGTCTGTCATCTCACTATATTAAGAACTTATAATATCTTCAGAACTGTTCTGCGAGTTACTTCATAACTATTTTATTCTTTCATTTCAGAAAAACGACTGTCTGTCAAACCATAAACACAAAGAAACTGAAGGATCTTTGTGACAACTCATCAACTTGAAAAAATTATGAAAAAACTATAGGACTAGGATAAATACAATTATTAAACCCTTATTAAGGATTTACATTTACCAGAAATTAGACAAAATGACAAAATTAGTATTTCATCAATCCTAAAAATATAAATTTAATATATAAAACTGTATGTTTTGTGTTTATAATTAATTAGATAAGCTTTTTTGTTCTACTTAAATTTTGAAGAAAAAAAATGATTTAGGTAAAAACTAAATAGAATTTCAAAGTGCTCAACTAGAGGCATTTAAAATAGTTTTTATCAAATTGTTGTGTTGCATATACAGTATGTCACAAAAGTGAGTACACCCCTCCAATTTCTGCAAATATTTATTTATATCTTTTCATAGGACAACACTGCAGAAATGACTCTTTGACACAATGAAAAGGAGTCAGTGTAAAGTTTGTTTAGCAGTGTAAATTTTGTGTCCCCTCAAAATAACTAAAAATACAGCCAATAATAGCTGAACCCCTGGCAACAAAAGTGAGTACACCACTTAGTGAAAATGTACAAATTGAGCACAATTAGTCATTTTCCTTCCCCTGTGTCATGTGGCTCGTTCGTTTTACTACAGAACACTGATATTGATTTTGATATAAGGGCTAATTTAGACATATTAAACATGATTTCCTGAGCAAATGAATACATTTGCTGTTTTTACACAACTATAACTATAATAAGCTTTTCACAATAATTGCTGTTACATAAATTAAAAGTGACTTACTTCTCATATGAGGGGTAGGGGTCCACTGAATCTGGTTCATCCAAGATATCCGACACTAATCCATAAAGATCAGCCTCACTGCCACAATTATTGGCATCTATCGAATTTCTGTGCAAAATAAAACTTTAAGTATTTAATGTCAAATACTTTTCAATATACAACATTCTAATGCTACAACATTATTAATATAAATAAACATTAATTACAACCTGCTATTAGCTATAACTTGAGGCCAGTCTTCCTGAGTTGACCAAGCTGTGTAAGGTAGTGGTGCACAGTTTTGCATCTGGCAGTTCGAGAATGAGTTGGATGACTGAGACAGGAATCTGCTGTCGCTGAAACTAGTCTGAAAATTATGAAATTGATATTTATTAATGGTAGGTGTGATGGGAGGCAGTTAATATGGTGGAAAGACATGGAAAGACATTTAAAATCATACCGAATTCTAACATATTGTAACACAAATTACATCTATGAGTTGCAATTATAATGCATTAAAAACACAAGCAGATTTAGATGAATATATAAAAGGTGAAATGTGAACCTGCACCACAAAACTTTATGTTTCAAGAGTGTTTTTGGCCAATAGGCAAACATATATTGTATGGGTCAAAATTATCTTTAATGACAAAATTTTTAGAATATTCAGTAAATATCAAGTTCCATGAACATATTTTGTTCATTTTCTACTGTAATCAAAACTAAATTTTTGATCAGTAGTGTGCATTGCTAATAACTTAATTTAAACAACTTTAAATACAATTTTCTCAGCATTTTGATTTTTAAACCCTCAGATTGCAGTTCTTCAAAAAGTTGTATCAATTATACCAAATATTTCCTATGCTAACAAAAATGGAAAGATTATTTATTCACTATAAATGTATAATGTGTTAATCTTAAAAAAATGACCTGGTATTGTGGTTCAGGGTCACAAAAAGAGACTCAAATACACAAAATGATAA
>CAIGQQ010029933.1:0-13027 GCA_903798035.1 Danio albolineatus | reverse complement strand
GACAGACAGACAGACAGACAGACAGACAGACAGACAGACAGACATATTTGGAATAAGAAAAGTATTTCTAGTAAAGAGGATTTCCAAACTCACATTCCTCCACACCTTAAACTGACTCGAATAGTAAACTTTTTTAAGTGCTCTACATTTTGAGATGACTAAGTGCATATGGTGTTGATATGGGTCTTCTGTGATTCAATCGGTCTGAAGACCTTGTGATGGGGGTTTAGAGTAGAAATCTGTTTCAAGACCCCCGAAATCCCTCCTCCTCGAGCTCCCTTCAAAGTCAGCAACAGGCGCCCAGGGGGAACTTGAAACAGTCTGGCGGACAAAGGGGGAAAAGTCATACAGTCGCTCCTGCGCGCAACAGATACTCCTCGGAAAGTATGCGATTTACACTAGTTTGTGAGTTTATCCAAACTTTTTGTTTTCGATGAATAGATAATATGTCGGAAAAAGCATAGTTTGCTGGACTCATATTGTATCAAGCGAAAGTTGAGCGGAACTTTCCGGGACAATGCAGGCGAGTGTGTGTGTGTTTTTGGCACTGTTACTGCCGTGCTGTTTCGTGGCGTCTGGACAGCATCAAGGAGATAATGGCATAGCGGTCCCTGACCACGGCTTCTGCCAGCCCATTACCATCCCTCTGTGTACGGACATCGCTTACAATCAAACCATAATGCCAAATCTGGTGGGACACTACAACCAAGACGATGCCGGGCTGGAGGTCCATCAGTTTTACCCGCTGGTCAAGGTACAGTGCTCACCCGAGCTCAAATTCTTCCTGTGCTCCATGTACGCACCAGTGTGCACAGTTTTGGAGAAAGCCATCCCACCATGCCGCTCCATTTGTGAGAGGGCGAAGCACGGCTGCGAGGCCCTCATGAACAAGTTTGGCTTTCAGTGGCCAGAGCGGCTCAGATGTGAACATTTCCCAGTTCTGGGAGACGGACACATCTGTGTGGGCCAGAACGACTCCACGGCCACCGTGTCACCCGTTCACATGCCCATTCCAGGAACACCCAGCATTCAGCTCTACTCCTCACCGGACAAACCATTTCGCTGCCCTTCCACGCTCAAAGTGCCAGCCTACCTCAGCTATAAGTTCCTGGGTGAGCCGGATTGTGGTGCCCCGTGCGAGTCCTCCAGAACACACGGGGCCTACATGTTCTTCACAGACCAGGAGATTGAGTTTGCCCGCATTTGGATCCTCATCTGGTCATCGCTCTGCTGTGTGTCCACTTTATTCACTGTAACCACATACTTAGTGGACATGCAGCGTTTTAAATACCCCGAGCGCCCTATTATATTTCTGTCTGGCTGCTACACCATGGTGTCCTTTGCATATATCGCTGGCTACTTCCTTGGGGACAAGGTTGTGTGCAATGAGAGCTTTTTTCCTGACAGCTATAAAACCATTGTTCAAGGTACAAAGAAGGAAGGATGTACGATTCTGTTCATGATGCTGTATTTCTTCAGTATGGCTTCTTCAATCTGGTGGGTCATCCTGTCACTGACTTGGTTCTTGGCAGCAGGTATGAAATGGGGTCATGAAGCTATTGAAGCTAATTCACAATACTTTCACCTGGCAGCCTGGGCCGTTCCAGCCGTAAAGACTATTAGCATCCTGGCAATGGGGCAGATCGATGGAGACGTGCTAAGCGGAGTCTGCTTTGTGGGCCTGAATAATTTAGATCCCTTGCGGGGCTTCATTTTGGCCCCTCTTTTCCTCTACCTCTTCATTGGCACTTCATTCCTGCTAGCGGGCTTCGTGTCGCTCTTCCGCATCCGCACCATCATGAAACACGATGGCACCAAGACTGAAAAGCTGGAGCGGCTGATGGTCCGCATAGGTGTCTTTTCGGTTCTCTACACTGTCCCAGCCACCATCGTCATTGCCTGCTTTTTTTACGAGCAGGCCTTCAGGCAGCACTGGGAGAAGAGCTGGATCAGTATGAACTGTAAGAGCCTGGCCATCCCCTGTCCCATGCAGCCCGCTCCACACATGACCCCCGACTTCACCGTCTTCATGATCAAGTACCTCATGACCCTCATTGTAGGGATCACTTCGGGATTCTGGATCTGGTCGGGAAAGACTCTGCACTCTTGGAGGAAGTTCTATGTGCGTTTGACCAGTGGTGGGCAAGGAGAAACCACCGTTTAAAACTAGACATTTTGATCCACAATTTCATGCAATATGACTTTAGAAATACAAAAAAGTGCCTTTGAACGTCAGTATTTTGAAAGCAATTATTCATGTTTATTCGAGTGGATAGAGAAACGGGACGTAAACCACTTGGCTTCATCAAACAAACACGGCCAATTTGATACTAAGTGCAGAAATGTGTTCCTCCCCATTCTGCTGCCCCCCTGTTTTTTTCTCATAAGCTCCTGGCCATAAAATCTCAACTTGGAAAGTGAGATACCAGCTGGGAATTCAACAAACGACAGAGCAAAGCGAGCCGTGGGGGGAGGAGAGCTCCAACAGCAGGCAGTTGTTCTTAATCTAATTAAAACATTGTACATAATATTTGTAAAAATCTGTATTTGAACTTTATTATTTGTATTTAAGCAATTCTACCTTTTTGTGTTTCAAAGTTTGGTACTCTGAAATTTGTAGCCACTAGTCTCTCATTTTCTCTGTACTCATGTTTGTCTGTTTCGAATTAAAATTGCTGTACATAATACATTTCTTCTCTCTCAAAACTTGATTTTTTCAAAAAGTGAAAGAAAAACGAAACATTTCCACAATACGGTTATTTTTGTTAATATTATTACATTAACTAATGTTAAAGTTAACAATAAGCAACACATCTATACCAGTTTTAAGTCTTTAGTAATGTTAGTAACAACTGTTCATTAGTATTCATGACAGATCTGATACATTAAATAATATTAAAAGATACAATATTTCATTTTAAATATGCAGTAAACAAAATTAACATTAAGATTAGTAAATGTTCTAGAAGAATTATTCAATTCATGTGAACTAACACACTTTATTGCGAAGTGTAACCAAAAACTCTTAATGATGTGTGTTGTGGCCAGTTTACCCCAAGAAAAATCAATAGTCCTTCATTTACTCAACAGTATGTTGGAACAAGAAAGAAAATATTTAGAAATATCATTGGAGTGTAATGTCATTATATGTATAACACGAGTTTTTAAACCAGTATTGTTTGTGTTCTGCAGGTTTTGAAATGGCATGAGCTTGAGTATATGATTACAAACTTATTTTTGAGTAAACTAAGCCTTCTAGTGTGTAGTTTTGGCACAGATGGGGAATCTGTAAGTCAAATATGTAATCCATGTGTCTGTAATTGAGTGTTTTCATGTTTCTACCAGATTTGAAGACTAACCTTTAGCTGGAGTCTGGAGTGGTTGTGTGTGAGTCAGAGAATTGTTGAATTGTTGTTTTTGACTGTAGTGTGAAGCAGGCAGCCGTTGAGGAGCAAATGGTTCTCGTATGGTTCTGAGAGCGGAGGCATGCAGGGAAAAGCAGGGGAAAAATGGAAAGCACATGATGAAATGATTGTGTGCGTGTGTGTGTGTGTGTGTGTGTGTGTGTGTGTGCGTACTTAACAAACCAGCCTGCCTTAGCAAAATGGTGGTGGTGTGTAGTAGTCTGTTAGTGATCAGTACGGAGCTTTTCTAAAGTGCAGTTTTTTATGCCACTAATGTTCTCTGGCTCCATTTAAGGCTGATTGATTTCCATGTCTTTTTTGCGTTGGCTTGTGAGTGTATGTTTGTGAGCTCAGGTTTCTAATCTAATGCACGCCCCTGGGCAGCCAATTTCATGCTCAGCCCTTCATACAAGGTTTGCCTTCTCCCTTTACACCAAATCTCACTCATTTAACATGCACCGCTTTCCGTGTGTGTGTTTCATAACTTAATTTTATATTCACCAGTCAGGACGTCCTAGAAATGAAACTCCCTTGAGCTGCTTTAAAGTAAGATTGCTTAATGATTGGCATCGGCTATCCAGTTTTCAGTGTAAAGTGACCAGGGCCGGACAGAATCTGTGGACATTGTTTGCTATTTCTGCAAATAATAATAAAAAAAAAAATCGATTCATGCTAAATAAACGAGAGTAGAGTTAGTAAAAACTTTAAAATATTTACTTTTTAAAGTTTATTTATGATTTACAATAAAAAATCAATTAAAACTACTTGTTTGGTTGGACAAACTCATATGATAAACCTACTAAAAGACAGAAAATAATACTTTTACTAACAGTATTGTACATAAATCAGACACACATTTGCATATTTGTAATATTACTGAAATTAATATAAAAACTGAATAAACACATAACACGTGCACATCAGTAATAAACAGACTTAAAAATAGACTAAAAATCATGATTTCTGCAGACGCAGATTTCATGTTGACCCTTTAGAAATTGTTATAATACACTGATTTTGATTCTCAATAACATTTCTTATAATCATTATTATCACAAACATTTTTATGTCATAAATCTTAGGATGTCTATTTGCCAGTGCAAAGAAATTTATACAGATTTTTGGGATTTTTTGATTAACAGGAATGACAAAAGAACAGATTTATTTCCAAATAAATATTTTGTAACATAAGTGTCTTTACTGACACTTGTTAAATTTCTTGCGTTTGATGTGAACTGCTGTTTAAAATAGCTTTAGATGCATTTTAGTCTGTATTTCATGTCTGCTATTTTAATATTCATGTTCTCAGCAGTCAGCAGATGCCTGCTTACTAATAATGCGTAAATGACATCAGATCAGAAAAGCAACTTAAGCCTCAAAATCCAATAAGTAAAGCAAAATAACTGCAAATAAGTTAATCATCTAATGGTCTGTTATCTGGATGAATAAATATCAATTATAATACTGCAGTGCCAGTGCTGGAGGTGATAATTCCCTTTCTTCATTTTTAAAAAAAATTGAGCACAGGAAATATATTTCACAGTGAGTTTCATTTCAGGACCCCGACTTTACAATGATGATGAAACCCAAATTGTTGAATGTATAAAAGGGTCCTGAAAATGAAATACTGGCATGTATTTATACACAGCTATCAGTTCACAACACTAAACACGTAGTCAGCATAAACCAAGTTTGGTCAAAGCCCACCACCCTAGAACCACTGCTTTATACATACAAAATCTCCATTACATTTGTAAACACACACACACACACACACACACACACACATAATACTGGAAGCATAGAAGATGGGAACAGCAGATATCATGAAATGACAAAATAGAAAAGTCCTGCCTCTGATATGTGTTAATGGAAAATGTTGTGTGTAGATATGTGTTTATGAGTGTTAACAGAAAAACGATATGTCCCAGAATAATCTCTCCAGACATAAAGTCAAGGCATATGCTCATACGTTTTACACAAACACGCACACACACACGCACACACACACTGGAATCCCCCCTGAAAGATATAGGGCAGTAATTTAACTCCCCTAAAGATTACGCCATTACGCAGATGATGAGGAAAAGAAAACAGATCCACACTGAATTCTCAGTACAGAAATTTGTTTCTTGCTATCAAGTTAAAAATTCTACTCTTGGAAACAAAAACAAAAAAAATCTTTCTACAGCAAATTGAAAATGACATCTCTTTATTGGACATTCCTTCATGACATAGATTCTACTGGTACTGGAAATATTCCTCAGAGATTTTGTTCCATTTTGTAAAGCTGTTACTGCAGATTTGTCGGCTGCACATCCATGAGGCAAATCTTCCGTTCCACCACATCCCAAAGGTGCCCTATTGGATTGAGCTCTGGTGACTGTGGAGACCATTTGAATACAGTGAACTCATTGTCATCTTCAGAAACCAGTCTGAGATGATTCGCGCTTTATGACATGGCATGTTATCCTGCAGGAAGTAACCAAAAGTAACCAGTGTACCAGATGAGTACACTGTTGCCAAGAAAATCCCAGACACCTTTACACCACCATTACCACCAGCCTGAACCGTTGATACAACGCAGAGTGGATCCATGCTTTCATTTTGTTGACACAAAATTCTGACCCTGCCATCCAAATTTTGCAGCAGAAATCAAGACTCATCAGACCAGGCAATGTTTCTCCAATCTTCTATCGTCTAATTTTGGTGAGCCTGTGTGAATTGTAGCTTCATTTTCCTGTTCTTAGCTGACAGAAGTGGCACCCGGTGTGGTCCTCCGCTGCTGTAGCCCATCTGCCTCAAGGTTGGATGTGTTATCCTCTTCTGCATACCTCGGTAGTAACGAGTAGTCATTTGAATACAGTTGCCTTTCTATCAGCTGGAACCAGTCTGGCCATTCTCCTCTGACCTCTGGCATCCACAAGGCATTTGTGCTCACAGAACTGCCGCTCACTGGATATTTTCTCTTTTTCAGACGATTCACTGTAAACCCTAGAGATGGTTGTGCATGAAAATCCCAGTAGATCAGCAGTTTCTGAAATACTCAGACCAGCCTAGCTGGCACCAACAACCATGCCACGTTCAATGTCACTTAAATCAGCTTTCTTCCCCATTCTGATGCTCAGTTTGAACTGCAGCAGATCATCAGTACATTGAGTTGCTGCCATGTGATTGGCTGATTAGAAATTTGCGTTAACGAGCAGTTGGACAGGTGTACCTAATCACACCAAAACTACAACAATGACAAACCAGACAAACAATATTATTGGTGGTAAATGGAATGGAAAGTATATATTTTATTTTTGTACATTTTTGCTTTGTTATACACTGTCAATTATACAGTAGTTAAACGTAAAAGTAAAAATCTCAATCAGCAAAACTCAGACAATAGAAAAGTGCAATCCGTGCATCTCTGAATAACAACACAGCCAATCAGAATCCAAAGAGTTGGTGTATTTATAGCAGCAGACAACACAGCTAAGAATAAACAGAATTTTATCGCCACTAGTGTGGAAGCAAATCTGCTTATTGTTGTCCTTATAGTCATACAGTAGGTCTCATTGTGGCCTTCAGAACATTCTAACTAAAAAACCCACCTAAATAACACTCAGCCAGCCAAATACTTTTTTTTTTTTTTTGCTAACTTCTCAGAAAAGCTCAGAGATAGTGGTTACGCTGTTGACAGCTCAACAGTGCTTCCAGATCTGAGCAGAAGGTATTCATGTCTGTGTAAAGATACTCCAGCAGAGTCTGTCATCACTTTCATTCTCCTCATGGCAGATGCCTTGATCCCTCAGGGGAGACCAGAGAGATGTGGGTTAGATAGAGCTCGTCTACCAGATTTCTTACAGCTGATAGAACCCTGCTTTATGACATATGACACACACAGGTCAAGAAAATGGTAATACATTGGTCTTGGGGGGGAAGAAAAAACAATGAACCCCCATGTGTTTATTATTATATGACTTTCTATGCTGCTTTAAGTTGCAATACATTCCCAATTCCCTCTGTTTTTTTTTTCTCCTTTGCTCAGATGAAAGTTGGGAATGCACTGAGCCAGTGGCCAAGTATAGAGCATTGCACTGACTGCACTTTATGAATTTGCTTGGCTCAGTGACAGCTTATATCCTGTGTGTGTGTGTGTGTGTGTGTGTGTGTGTGTGTGTGTGTGTGTGAGTGTGATTGTGTGTGTGTGTGTGTGTGTGTGTGTGTGTGTGTGTGTGTGTGTGTGTGTGTGTGTGTATGTGTGATGGCTGACTTGCCTAGAGGCTTGATTTTTGAACATGGTTCAAGCTGATGACAATCCCTGTTTGCCTTTCCAACCAAAGAATGAGGTGAAGGAAAGTAAAAATGTAAAAACGAAACAATGCAGCAATAAAAAAGTTGGATGTTGGTGCTATAGCTGGAGCCGAGGGTAGTGTGTTTTCATTATGGTTTTGTGCGACTGGATGAGACGAGATAATGTGGAAACTTCTGCAACACCCAATGAGCTCTTTCCTGCCTTATATTTTTTGTCCAGGATAAACAAGAAGTGAAATAATGGGAGAACAGAAGATCATGTTGAAGAGAACATTTGGCTTTTGGCCAATAATGAAAACAGCAGCCCACACTGTAAAAAGTAATCATTGAATCTACTCAGGAAAAGCTTGTAAACTTTACTGATTTATTTAAATTAGTAGATTTTACTTTACTATTCTGTGCTAAGTTAACTTTTAGGAGTATTTAGTGCCTAAACTAAACATCTTGAGTAAATAGTACTTAAGATAAACTAGTATATTGGACTAAAGGCCTGGACACCCTCATGGTGCTATCTGGCACAAACAAATAGCACAAAAAAATGAAAGATAAAAAGAAGAAATATATATATAGTTGCTTCACAGAGGTCGATTCATTAAACGGGATTTGTTAATTTAATTATGTTATGGGACGAAATGACAAAAATAATTAGCCACTGCAGGATTTATTTATTTATTTTTTTCCTCTGTGGATGTCAGTGCTTCCCACCAGTTTACCGGCTCCCAACATTCTTCAAAATATCTTTTGTGGTCAACAGGAGGAAGAAACTCCAAAAGACTTGAAACCACTTGAGTAAATGGTGTTTATAATTTTATTTTTGGGTGAACTGTACCTTTAAGTGGTTGGTTTTAGAATGTTTATTCTTTAAAACAATGTTAAATAAATAGAACTAAAAAAAAATTATGTACTATAAAAAAAAAATCGAGAGTGCATATTGTTTAAGGATGAGGACATGTGACACTTTACCTTAGTGGTTTTATAATAAAGAGTTTTAAGAGATTTTTCTGCTTTGTTGAAAAATGAGTTCTACAGCAATAAGCTTTGCACAGTGTTCTGTTTATTTGTTTATTTGTGCATTTCACCACGAACAAAAAAGAAAAAAGGTAAAACTGTGTTTTATGGGCAAATGTCCTCATTGTAACTTGTGATTCTGAAATTGTTATGGAACAAGTAAATGTTTTAGTGTTCTGCCAATCTGTTGTCTGTCTTGTTTAATTAACTTAGTGTTTTGAGTACAATTTACTTAAGAAATGAAAGGCAATCAGTTTCCACACATTTTCTTAGTAAAATGAACAAGCAGTGCAGTTAAGATTATGGTTTTGTTTGAGTTGTGTATACTTGGCTTAACTTGCCTTTGTAAGTTGGGTTTAACTTGTCAAGTTGAGTTCAGAGTACTCTCATTTTGTAGTTATATCTACAAAAATATGCAAGTTACCTGTACAAAGTTTTAGTGAGCTTTTTAACTCAAGAATTGAGAATTCATTTTCATAAGAAATTTGAGGCAATCAGTTTCCACACTTTTTCTAAGTAAATTAAACTCATTACTTTTTAAAGTGCACTGTAAAAAGCGATAAAACAGAGCAAACTCATAAATTGCTTTATAATTAATAAGTAATCGAACTTTATGCGTAATATTAAGTTAAGTCAATGGTTTTACTGATTTTTAATGTAAAATAAACTTGTTGCTTTTCAGGTAAACGGGTTTACTCAGTTTATTCAAGTAAAGCAACTAATCTCATTTTACAGTGTGTGTCCTACTTTTTAGCAAAAGCTTTCTTCTGCGAAACCCCTGGAGAACCAAATGCTAAAAACTAACTTCACTAATGTAACTGTTTTATTTTATTTCCTCTAACCAGACTGAAGTCAATAGATAGTTCAACTGTTGTGTAATTACATGGCTCCTGTAAGAGCCATAATTTGATTTAATATAGTTTATTAATAGTGCTTCGATTCATGAACAGTTTACACGTTTATATGTTTAGTTGTGTACATTTGTTGATTTCACCCCTACTCTTCTGTTTGTAATGGTTTGCTTCGCCCTTATTGGACTGTTTAGGTTATATTACAAAATAGAAAAGTGAAAGAAAGTAAGACGGAGCAACGGAGCAAGTTTATTGTTATGCTGTTTGAAAATTCAGTAAACATCTTTAAATGTGCTGTCGCCTCACAGCAAGAAGGTCGCTGGTTCCAGCTTCAGCGGTGTCAGTTGGCATTTCTGTGTGGAGTTTGCATGTTCTCCCTGTGTTCGCGTAGGTTTCCTCCGGGTGCTCCGGTTTCCCCCACAGTCCAAAGACATGCGCTATGGGTGAATTGGTTAAGCCAAATTGGCTGTTGTGTGTGAATGAGAGTGTATGGTTGTTTCACAGCGATGGGTTGCAGCTGGAAGGGCATCTGCTGCGTAAAACATATGCTGGATAAGTTGGCGGTTCATTTTGCTATGGCGACCTCTAATTAATAAAGGGACTAAGCCGAAAAGAAAATGAATGAATGAATGAATTGGAAATTATGATAGTACAGCTACCTTGAATAATGATTCTGATAGGTCAGTCATGACATTTCAAGGTATGTTATTCTCAGATAACAACCGCTGAAACTAATAACACAGGCTCATCCGGGCACTCCGAATCATCTTGGTCATCAGAGATGTTCACGTTCACGTTTATGGTTGTCTGTTTTTGACTGTTTGGTACCATCTTGTCACTGAGTAATACATAGGTTAGTGTATGCTTCATTCAGCGTTTTTGTTTTTGTCAAATTTGTATTTAATCAAAGGTTTAATAAACTATTATGGCTCAGAACATTGTTTTGTGGCTAATTTTTACGTTTTGTGGTAAATACCATGTAATAATCAGGTAATGAGAAGCCAATACAACATACAACCGATAACACACCGAGACACGTCACAAGTCAGTGTCACTCCCGCCTGGTCCCATTTGGACAAAAAGGCTGACCGTGAACACTTCAAACAAACAACAAACCAACTGAAATAAGCACTCAAACATGCTTTCCACACCAGCAGGGGCGCAATCGACTTTGTTATTCCACAAAAGGAAAGTGGAACTTGTGATGCGCACATAGAAAACGTAAACAAAACAGTGTTTAGTACCATTATCATAGTGATTGTCCCTCACCACAAAAGAATTGGCTCATGCAGATATGTCTGATAATCTAAAAATCCATATCGTTTGTAAATATTTGGGAAGTGGAGCCAAAAGACAGCCGTCTTCATCTTCGGTGTTCCCTCTCACTTTCTAACTTTGATTTTTATTCCTGTGCACTGATTTACTGCTGAATATCCAATCTACAACCAATAACCAACCAAGTTGCTCCAGCATTAACCCAATGAGGGGCAACGTGTGGAGCACACTAAACAAACCGATGAACTGTTTACAGCCTTCTCGACTTTTCTTTCTCAAGCAGTGTCAGTGCAGAAAGGGAGAAGACAGCAAGGAATAAAGCTCAAACAATAAATTCAATTTAACAATGAGACAAAACAGCAACATGAAAATATAAATTATAAATAAGTGCTTAGCATATAAATATCCCCCTTACAAATCTATCTTTTAAATTAATGGGAAGCTATACAATATTATATTTATGCATATACATTAGATTTATCAGTACTGAAGCCAAATCTGGAGCTTATCTATTAAAATAAGTTACAATAACGGTACAAATCTAGTACACCCAAAAGTATATGTTATAGAAAAATAATAAATACAAATTAAAAAACAGGGAAGAACCAAGATAAGCAAAAAAAATACTTCTAATACAAAATTTTTCTAGGTTGTAATTTTCTTTTGCAATATTTTGCTTGAGTTTGATTGTAAGATCTTTCAATTTCTAAAGGTGTTTGGGGACTAAAATATTATTTTAATAAATATATCTGTTTAATAAATCTGTTTTGTTTAAATGCACCAAAATACATTGCCTATATTCACTGAGAAATGAATAAAAGTATTCATTTTCAAAATGGGGTGTACTCAGTTATGCTGAGCACTGCATGATTCAAACTTTTAAAGTGAATTTTAAAATAAAGATGACTTCACATTAGTGAGTTTAACAGAAGCCCACCTCTCTCATCTGTTGTCAGTGCGGAATAGGAAGAGGAGGGAGCAAAACTGGAAATTAAGAATAATGCTGTAGCAAAAATTTAAAGAGGAAAAAACAAACAGACAGGCACATCAGGTATACTTCACTAACAATTTGTGTAATTCTACATATGAAGAGAACAGTACTTTCTATATGTGCTACACTAATTCATTTAAATTCATCCTTAATGCATTCATTCTATATATGGTTTATATTACTGCACACACACACACACACACACACACACAGGCGCATCCGTATGCGTAAAACCTATGTTGGATTGGTGGGGGTTCATTCTGCTGTGGCAACCTCTGAAATAGAAACTAAGCTGAAGAAAAATGAATGAATGAATGAATAATGTTCCTAATAAAGGGACAGTTCATCCAAAAATGAAAATCTATAATCATTTATTGTCCCTTATGTGGTTTTAAACCTTTCTGAGTTTCTTCAGCATATAAATGGGGAAAAAAGCTAAAAAAAATTTAAAAAAGGCTTGGACTTAAAACATGAAAACATCCTTTTATTCATAAACTATACAATATTCTGTCCTGTGTTCTTCCTTTAGTTATTACAGTTGTAACAGGAGTGGAGTAAAAGCGAGTAGGTTGGCTTCATACACTTGGCATGATGCAAATGTTGAAGGTTTGCCAAAGTAGAAGCTTTAGCTTAGCGTTAATACTGATCTTCACTTCTCCCAGACTTCCACAGTCTTCACTCCCAACTTCTGCAGGAGACACGCGAAGATCAAAGAGCTTTCCCAGAAAGCCTTGTCATTTTCACTTTAACAGGTTTAAGAATGCTCATGTTTTTAAACATGTTACGCTATGATGCACGCTAAATCTGTTAGCAAGAGCAGACATAGCAAAAGAGAAACCAGACAAAACTACCCTTTATCAAAGTATACAGGGAAAAGCTGTTAGATTTAGATCTGCTGTGTGTTTGTGTGTGTATGTGTGCGTGTGTGCATTTTTCACTTTTTTTGCATGTTTAATTAAATAGCCTTTATCTCCTCCTCTGGGACATGAAGGGACAAGCTAAGTAGTGGGCAGAGGAATGCTAACCCTCAGATCACATACTGATTACAGCATACAGACACACACACACACGCACACGCACACACACACACACACACACACACACATAATTTCATGGAATTGTGGTTAGATTTTACATGATAATGTTTAAAAAATTGTGTTTAAGATTATTTGGTATATAAAAGTAACCTTTGGTTA